>PQXL01000189.1:0-68076 GCA_004916875.1 Botrytis galanthina
ATTAAATTTGTTTGTAGTTGATTTATAATTCAATTAATTGAAAGATTCTAGTGAAGATTTGAATGGTCAATTGCGGCCTGTTTTTTCTCCTACGAATAGACTGTATACTCTACTCAACCGAACAACATAATAACCGACCTCCGTAATCTGACATCTGATATCTAACATCTAACTCTCCCTCACAAATCTATAAAAAATTCCACTAATGGCTACCAACAAACCTCCACACACTAAAAACACTCCTCGTCGATACTCTTCTCCTTCTCTCACGAGCGCCAGACTAACTACGACGAAGATATTTAGTGGAACTCTCAACGCACCGTAGATTCGTGCTCGAACACCATCTTCTATCCATTTCCCCTTGAGGGATCCCACGGATGGGAAGTACATGCCGACCATTGCTTCGAAGGTGCAGAAGGCGTAGAAGGTGTAGTGTTGATTTTGGGTGAGGAGGGGAAAGAGGAGGGAGATGGAGGAGATGGCGAAGATGATGGTGAGGAGACGGGTTTGGGTGAGAGAGGGGAAGGTGGAAGAGAGTTGGGTGAAGGTTAGGGAGCCGAGCATCACGGAGGACATGAATGAGGCGAAGATTATGCCGAGGGGGAGGGAGGGGGAGGATGGAGATGGTTGGGTGGATTTGAGGAAGGGGGTCCAGAAGAAGACGAAGAGGTACATGCTTCCTTCGAAGAAACAGGAAGCGAGACCGAGAGTGAAGATTCGTGGGTTGGTGAAGATTAAACTGAGGGCTGAGGTTGTGGGAGGGGGAGATTTATTAGCGTTGGGTGAGGTTGGGGAAGTTTCAGAGGTGCTGGAAGTGCCAGAGGTGGACTTTGGGGCTTTGGTTGCACTATCGCCGTAGTTTTCGGTCTGTTGGGAATATGATTAGTTGGGCACAGAGACGTCTCTAGGAATGGAAGATCTTACCCAATATATAGTAATGATATATGCAGAAATTCCCAAAAGACATGCAGAAGCCATAAATGGCATTCTTCTATCATCTGTAATCTGAACTAACCATTCGCTAAAGACACCTGACAAAATAGCCATGACACTGTTTAAAGTAGACATAACTCCAAACAAACTATTCAAACTCATCCCCGCTTTTTGTATATTCCTCTTGTGATATTCCGTAACCATCCAACTTTCAAAAGCGCTAAACATCAAGCTCGTACTTAAACCGCCAAAGATTCGTCCAACAAACAGGATCGGGGTGCTAGGAAAGATGGTTGAAAAACACGAGAGCGAATAGGTAAGGCAGAAGACGAGACATGCTAATTTGCGACCATATTTATCTGCGAATGATCCGACAAAGTATCCGGATATACCACCAGATAGAAAGCCAGTGGTGAAGAGTAATGCTACGATTTTCTCATCAAGTCCAAATTGATCTTTGTAAAGACTGTAAACGTAGGGACCTATTTGATTGTTAGTAATGTGATAGATGTCTAATTAGGGAACACACAGTACCTTGAAGCCAATCTGATGCCATCACAAGACAATAGACGGCCAGGAATAATTTGGTGAAGCGGCTTGCTTCTGCCTTTGCTAGAGGGGTAGTATCATCATTGTTTTTCCTATCTTCTGTGGACTCTTCTTTTGTTTGATATTGTCGCCATGTTAGAAGACCACATGCTGATATTAATACCAGGAATGCGCCATCGTAGAAATTCATATTGAAGAGCTGTTCAAGAGTTGCGTTGATGGGTTGATGGGTTGATGGAGGGGTACTTCCAACCAGCTTTATTAAATGGATTTCACGAGAAATGACGAAACGAAACGAATGCCAAATGAATCAATTGATAACTTTGTATGTTCATCTGAAATGGTACTTTGAGATGAAGAAAAGGAAATGCCAGATATAAACCTACATTTATGAATCCCTTGTGTTTGAACATTGACATTGACATTGGGCGCGTCTCAGCTTTGAATGGGCTTTGGCGCTTCATATTTGCATGTTTGCGGAATTCGGTATTTGGAGGTTTTGATGCTGTTGGATTCTAATGGAGCTCCTCTTGGGCGGTAAATACCCTGTAAGTCTGACTAAAACCAAATAGGATGAAAGTGGCATGGCAGAATAATGAAAGGACTCCACCCCATCAACATCCTTAACCTTCATATTTTGGAACTGGATAATATATTTTATATACACAACCATGGATTGGTAATGGTAATTTTGTCCAAAATGGATGGTGATTGGGAGGAAGTGAGTTCTACTTTCCTTTATCGTCACAAAATGGGTTCTAAACTTTGATCTTGCCATAACATGCTCTGCTGTTTCTCAGCCTTGTTTATCCCATGCCCTTAGCATTGTTATTCCACGGCAATGAATGAGCTGCCATGGCTTGTTCTAATCAAAGTCAAATTGATTATGAAGCTCAACTCTCTATTCAACGCATTGCTAAACATCTTGTTAAGGTCACTAGATTTCAGTTGCCGCCTTCGGGTGTGCATCCAGATCCTACGCAAGCTCCCGCGAGAGCATTCGATTCCTCTCAAGAGTTATTTTGGATTGGGGATGAACTGGGACGCGTCAAAAGTTTCTATGGCCTCGAAGGTATAGGATATACATCCTATAGGGCTGGTCAAGATCCAATTCGTCAATTCCTGTTCCATGATAAAGGAGTTATTTCAGTGGGAGGGAGAAGCGTTCACATGGCATCAAGGAGGGGTTTACACATATGGCACATTACGTACGACACTCCCCCAGGAAGCTTCGCAGATCAGAACTGATACTTTTGCGGATATAGTCACGAGGATATGAAGGACTTGCGATGTATGAGTTACACTTCGAGGGGAACATCAGAGATACTAGTTGCGGGGATCCAGGACCAGATGTTCATAATTGATGTGGACAAAGGGGTCATCACGAAACAGGTATAGTACTCCGCGAATATGAGGAATTCCTTCTAAATTTCTAGGTACCTACGAATAATCACTATAAGATCATGAAAAGGAGCCGGTCCATTTGCGCGGCCACACCGACGGGGTCCGTTTGTATACTCGATCCTCACAGCTTCGCTGTGACCAAGACTTGGCAGGCTCATACAGCACTCATCAACGATATGGATGTGCAAAGTGACTATCTACTCACGTGTGGATATTCGCTACCACATCAAGGATCAGCATACAGGCTTGATACTTTTGTTATGGTGCTTAATCTTAGGACATTGTCGACTCTACCTCCTATTCCCTTTCCTCCAGGAGCAGCATTTGTTAGAATGCACCCGCGCATGTTGACTACCTGTTATATTGTTTCGCAGCAAGGTCAAATTCATATCGTTGATTTGATCAACCCGAATTCGAGCAACGTCAGACAAGCAAATGTTTTAACCACGTTGAGATCTCTGGAGATTGCAGCTACAGGAAATGCTATTGCGTTATCAGATATGGAAAACAGTGTACATATATGGGGTTCGCGAGGCAATATTCGATTTGCCGAGCTCAGCGCTCCTATTGAGTTTGCGGATACGGAGGATAAGCCTGTTCGTGGAATTCACGAAATTCGCGACGATACGTAAGTGTGGAAAACTCACTACTTTTTGGTCTTGCTAATTGAACATCAAATAGTCCATTGAATTCAATCGGTATGCCATACTATCGAGAAAATCTTCTATCTGCATGGCCGAGTCATCTCATTTTCGAAGTCGGTGCTCCGCCTGTCAAGGTTGACCCAAGTTGGATTATAAATCCTAAAGTTGGAGATGGGATGGTCTATGGCAAAAACGCAAGGAAGGATATAAGAAGAAATCAGATAGAGAGTAGGAGAATGGCCGAGAGGACGCAACCAAGTATACAAACGCCAAAATTCTTGAGTGAAAGGGCTAGAGAAGGCGTCAATGATGCAACTCCTGAACGTGGTATTAATGAAATTGCCGAAATGATTAGGGATAAAAAGCTCCCGACTTTACAAGCAGGTAACAGTGCTTTCTACATGAATGTTGAGATTAAGTACAGCAAGTTTGGAGTCGATGATTTTGATTTTGGGTAGGTATCAATTCCCCTTTCTGAAAAATTGGCTAATGTCCGGTAGATACTACAATAAGACTTCATATTCGGGGCTCGAGACTCATATCTCGAATTCATATGCTAATTCCTTGTTGCAAATAATGAGATTTACGATCCTCATTCGAAATTTTGCTTTGAAACACACTGCGACGGGTTGTGTTAATGATATGTGTTTATTATGCGAAATGGGTTTCTTGTTTGATATGTTGGAGAAAGCAGCGGGAACTGTATGTCAAGCGACAAACCTGCTAAAAACGTTTAGCCATATACCAGAGGGTGAGTAAACCTCTTGAGAATAATCTATACATTGCTGATACTTTGATAGCTAAGAGCATGCACTTATTGGAGGAAGAATCACGTGGAGGTTCAATCTCAACTTTACTTCAGTCATTAAATCAATTTTTTCTTAATAGGATTCCACAAGAATTCAAAAGCGTGCCTAGTGGGTCGAACTTATTTGAGCGTGTTAGTACCTGATCTGATACTTTCGTCAAGATGATTGCTGATTATCTAGGTTTTTTCTATGCCCGTTACAATGAATATCAGGTGTGTCTTTTGTAAGAGTGAGCATACACGACCAGGAGGATCCTCTTCTATTGAACTAAGTTATCCGCAAACACCACCTGTAAGTTCAGTACTTCAACACAGCACTTGAATCATGTTAATAAATACGTTAGAAAACATATAATCGAAATGGAAAGGCACCATCAATGCCTAAGAAATCATTTTGTGAAATTCTAAAAGCAAGCATTGAACGAGAAACAACAAATCGCGGATGGTGTGGGACTTGTAGAAAATATCAAACTTTACAAACGAAAAAGACCATCCATACCTCACCACCAGTTCTTATGCTCAATGCAAATCTTACAAGTCCTGAATCAAAACAGTTTTGGGAAACACCAGGTTGTTTGCCAGAAGAGATAGGAACTATCATTAACATGGGACAAATCTACTGTTATCAAGGCGAAGATTTGCGACTTCACATAGCACGTGGTGCTCATAACATTACTGTTTATTCTTTAGTAGGGTTCGCTGCGGAAATTGATGTCGGGCAAAACGAAAAACCACATTTAGTATCTTTGATAAATGGTGAAACTCATATTCCTCTTTTGCTTTTACGTGTACTAATATATCATAGTTGCTCATTCTGCGCCCACTCCACCAGCAGAAAGCCAATGGCATCTCTTTAATGATTTCCTAGTTACTCCGATACCAAAAGAAGATGCTTTATCTTTTAATTCGAGCTGGAAACTACCATCCGTTATCACTTATCAAGTGAAGGAAACGAATAATAGGATTGATAATTCGTGGAAGGACAATTTAGACACTTCTCTTCTATTTGCCGATGAAAAGTTTGTTCTCCTCTCTTTTCAACCTCTTACATTTGCTAACAGACCTCAAGTACTCGCATCATTAATAAAACTCACAAACCTCTCTCCCCAGATCGTGAGATGCCAACCGAAGGAACCCTCATAGCTCTCGATACTGAATTCGTCTCTATTCGTCAACCCGAAATAGAAGTCAACTCCGAAGGCGAAAGACAAACTATTCGACCTATTGCACACGCTCTAGCACGTGTCTCTGTTGTTCGAGGCTCAGGTGATGATGAAGGATATCCATTCATTGATGATTACATCAATTGCAAAGATCCGATTATTGACTATTTGACGTCTTATTCGGGTATTAGTCCTGGTGACCTCGATCCACAGAAAACGAAGCACAACCTCGTTTCCCTCAAGATTGCTTACAAGAAACTCTGGATTCTATTAAACCTTGGATGTAAATTTGTTGGTCATGGGCTCAAAACAGACTTTAGAGTCATTAATATACAGATACCAAAATCGCATGTGATTGACACAGCTGATCTTTTCTTTATACCAGCTAAACAGAGGAAATTGGGATTGGCGTTCTTGGCATGGTATTTGTTCAGAGAAGATATTCAAGTCGAGACGCATGATAGTATTGAAGATGCAAGAACAGCGTTGAGATTATGGAAAAAATGGGAAGAATGGACTGCGTCAGAAGAAGTTGGGGGGATGTTAGTGGAGGAATTGTTAGCTGAAGTTTACAGACAAGGACAAGCGTGCAATTTTAGACCTCCAAGCTTCAATGCTAGGAAAGAAAGAGAAAGGGAGAGAGAAAGAGAGGGGAGGGATATTAGTAGAACCAACACTCCACCAGCAAATGGAAACGAAGATGGTGGTATAAGCTTAAAGGGACCAAGTACACCGGTTCGAAAACCACTCGGGGCATTACCGTTTGGCTCTGGGGGAAGTGGGAGTGCAAATGGGAGTGGATTTTCTAGCTTTGGAGGAGGTAGTGGGTGGACTCCTGGTAAAGGAAGCCCATTACGGTGAGGTGATACGAGATGAAGGGGAGGGCGTACCTCGATAGTTGAATGGCATGAATTCAATATTATGGAAGAGGGGGGAGGCGGAGAGTAAAAGAAGGAAGTAGAAGGGTGTAGAAGGAGGGTGACTCGTTATAGTTTGAATGAAGAAAAAAAGTTTATTTGAAAGATTAAAGTGACATCCACCCCGCTCCGCTCCACGGCCATTCTTGATATACGCTACTCGTCCCCCTCCTTATGTCTTCTTTTATTCCCTATATTCCTCACTCTCTGGCCCGTTCTATTCAATTATCAACACTCAAATCTCTTTGTTCTACAATTTCTAGATATTCTTCATTCACATCACATATCATATCATATCATATCAAATCAAATCAAATAACAAATCGAGCTTGTACTTTAGTAGTATAATTTCCCGTTAGTATGGGAGAGATTGGCAATTTTTAGTCCTACATAGTCTTAGACTGATACAAGATGGATATTAGTGAATCAATAATTCGATTAATCTTGGACGATTTCCCTTCTCAAATTTAAATTCAAGTATAAGAATTATATATTGTTTTAATCAAAACGGGCTTCAATGTACCTATTGGCAGCTTCATTACTTTTGTCTTCATAATATGGTTTCTTTCCTTTTCTTCTATTTGTAATTAATACCTGTCCTTCTCCCGCTTTTACAAAGGCGATACGAGAAATTAGGAGAATGGTTGTTCATATGTTCAAGGACGTCAACGCTTGGGTAGCACTATTCGGGGCCTTGGAGGGTATCTTGCAGGATACATAGGAATTTGAAGCTCACAGTTGATGCACTGGGCAGGTGTTGAAAATCTAAGACTGTCAATCGGCCTGATTGTTTCAAGCTTGACTATCTCTTTTCGTGTTAAGTGAGGGAGGGGGCGAGGTGGTGGCACTGGGACTCGGATGATCGGATATCAGATATGTCTATATTTCTATATATGTATGTGTTTGTGTGTGTATTCTTTTAACACGACCAAACAAATATCTAAATCTAACTGCGAATCTATCCTCTCCTAGAATTCTAATATATATATATAAAAATAGTATCACCAACCTACTCTATTCTTCCTCCGCCTCAATTCTTGCAAAATCTTCAATGCTCTCCAACAACACCGAACCCAACTCCTTCACACAAGGCGGCACAACCATCAAAAAGTGATCTAAAACCAAACGTTAGCATATTTCAAAATTCAAACATCCCAATCAGCAACTCACCAGCATCAACCTTATGAACCTTAATATCTCCCTTTAACAATAACTCCTCCCACCCATTCGTCCCAAAATCGCTCCTCTTCCCAAAAAACCAACTCTTAAACTCCTCCTCAAAATCCCCCAACTCCATCTCACTCACATTCTTCCCCCCGCTTCCCGGTCTCATTGCCGCCTTTCCCGTAATCTGATCGTTCCTCTCCTCCGGATTCGCACTGTAATTCAGCCCCTTACTCGCCCAAATAATATGCGTTTTGCGCGGTGCCCTCCCCGCCGGAAAAGGCACCGCATCGTATTTACAGAGAGCGCGAACGGTGGATGTCAGGTGTTTTTTTTGCTGCACCGATAATCCCGATAATAGGTTTCCGCGCCCTACCCCGGTGAAGATCCCGAAACGCTCGATGAATTCCATATTTACGTCTGCCATGGGTACAGAGACATTGATGCGTGTATCTATTATTACGAGCCCGGTGATGGTCTCCCCGACCATAGCTAAACGATGCGCAATCTCGTATGCGTAGATTCCGCCGGCGGACCAGCCGCCGATTAGATATGGGCCGTGCGGCTGGATGGTGCGCATGGCGGTGATGAAGATATCGGCCATCTCTTGGATGGAAAGAGTGTATTCTTCTGGAGTTTCTAGGAATGGCGATTCCAGAGCGTAGATTCTACGACCGTGAGGGAGAGCAGGGAGGTGAATGTAGGGTGTTACGGCGCCGGAGCCGTCGGTAGCGAGGAAAAGGGGGGTGGCTTTGGAGTGGGATTTGCCTTGGATGAGAATTACGCGGGATTTGGGGAGCCTGAGTTGAGATTCTGAGGTGGTAGTGTAGTATGATTGGGAGGAAGGGGATCCGTCGAGTTCTTCTCGTGCTGAGGCAATGGTAGAATTGCTGTTGAAGAATGCGGCTGGGAGTTCGGTTCCCGATTGCTTTTTGAAGATTGAGAGGATTTTGATACTGAGCATAGAATCAACTCCTATCTCAGCAAATTCAGTACTAGGTGTTAACTCGGTGATATCTAGTCCTAATTCTGCTGCGACGATCTTAAATAAAGCAGTACTTTGAGCAGTCTCAGATATGTTTTTTGATCTCTTGTTATTCTGAGCTTGCGGTTGGCTGCATGATCTTTGACGCTTAGCTGTTGGATTCTGTCGTTGTGCCTGTTTAACTATTGGCTTTGATGCTGGTATTGGTATAGTCTCTGAGACACTGCCAAGCTCCCCCTTCACTTCTACTACAGTTGGAAAATTTGAGAAGAACGCAGCGGGCAGCTCAACCCCAGTCCTTTTCCTAAAATCTGCAATGATAGATATGCTCATTGGTGAATCTATTCCCAGATCCGCAAAGCTTGAGCCATCTTCCATCTCTAATATGCTAACACCGGTTTTTGCAGCGACGGTATTGAAAAAGATGGAAGATAGATCGAGAGCCTCGACTGAGGTTTGCGAGCTAGTACTTGATACTAGCGTTGGAACCCAAGAATTTTCAGACGAATCACCTACTGAAGAAGCGGCATCTTCCTTGTCCTTATGCGGTAATCGAGTTTTGCGAGGAGCTGGGTAAGAATCAAATGATTGTTCTTTCCCTAGCATCATGCCAAATATATCTCTGCTTAACCGCTGGAATTTGATATCGGTGCTTATAGCCACGAGGTTCGTGTCTGCGAAGACATACACGTCACACAGGCAAACGCCTTTGCTGGTTCGCTCTCGGATCGTTGCATAGGCTGTACACTGTTGATTTTTTGACAAATCGCCAATGATGCTCAGGCGTCCAATATTTCCTGCAATATACAGGTCTGTTTTCGATTTTGCGGGATCAACATTTAGCAACAGTCCTGCGAGATGTACGAGTGCATCTACAATGTACGGACTGTGGGTGAATGAGCCTAGTTCTGGATCCTGTTCGAGAACCATAGTGGCTGCGGCATCCTCGAAGTTTTTTGCTATGGAGATTTCTGATAATGCGTGGTAAGATTTGTCGTAGTCGACTAGGGTTGAGAAGAGCTTGTAGATCAGGGCTTTAGTCATGTGGTGTGCGGTTTTGGAGTTCTCTAAGCTGCTAACCCTGCTTTTGACCAGCCCTTGCATCCGTGACCATTCCGCTTCCTGAACAACATATCCTTCGTTGACAACAATATGACATGTACCATGTTCTGCCATACTGCTCGAGTTTTCATTAGAGCTAAAAGTAATAGAGATGACCTTTTGTGTGGAGTTAAGATCGGCAGAAACATGAACTATTTGTTCCGTATCTTTTGAATGAACAACGAGTGCATGCGTCATATTAAGATCAACTAGTTCCAGATTAGCCAAATCTGCTTCGATACCAGCTTGCTCGAGAACGAATTTCGAAGCTGTATATGCCATATCGCAGAACACGCTGGCGGGACAGATTGCAACGTCATCTACAACGTGGCCGCGAATGGCTTTGTAGAGATTTGGCTCGGAGACCTGAGATGTAAAGATAGCTAATACGTGAGAATTATTGATATTTAGAGATTCTACTTTCTGCAGACATGTTGTTGAGAGAGTAGGTTTAGCTTGGGTTTGAGGAGCTGCTGACAATTGCGCTCGGTATGGTACCCAGTAGTCCTTTAAGTCGAAAGTATATGTGGGTAAATCTAATAGTCTGACACTATTGAGATAATCGGCGTGGAACTCATGCCAAAGCACAGGAAGCTTGGCAACATATGCAGCGGCAATGGCCTCTGAAATTGTTTTCCAGTTATCTTTGCTACGATGCAGTGATGGGAGGCAAGTTGGTTGTGCACCTGATAGACTCTGTGTGATAAGTCCGATACACACTGGATGTGGACCTATTTCGAGAATGACATCGCTGTTTCTGATAAATCCCTCTGATTCACATGCTCGCACGGCTTTCATGAATGTGACTGGTTCACGAATTTGCCGTCGCAGATAAGTGGCATTGAATACTCCCTCAGAAGTAATCACATCACCAGTCAAAGTTGAGGCGACCGGGATTTTAGGTCTCATGAAATGTGTTCTCTTCGATTCCATCTCGAAATCATCAAGCATAGGATCCATTGCCTGAGAATGAAATCCGAATTCAGTTGGAAGAAGTGAGGATTGGACTTTCTTCTCCTTAAGCTCAATTTGAAGCAATTGTATCTCCTCTGTTGGGCCACTTACAACCGTGCTAGAAGGACCATTCAAACAGGATATTTCACAAGATAGCCGAGTCTTCAGAACCTCTGATACTTTGTCTTTTGGCAATGCAATAGCTAGCATAGCCGAAGTTCCAGGTCCGCAATGCTTCTCCATCAATGTGGCCCGTTTATTGACTAGAAATAGGGTATCGCTGATGGATAACACACCAGCAATGCATAACGCGGCGTACTCGCCAAGACTATGTCCGATTACCAAGCGTGGTTTGAGGCCTAGAGACTCCCAGTAATGGGCCAAAGCAATCTCTAAAGCGACAATAGCTAGTTGAAGTTGAGCAGCCGTCGCATTTTTCACGTCTTGCGTTCCGCGTATGATGTCAATAAAGAAAGCAAGGTCTTGATTATCACAGAGAGATTGGTACGTATCGAGGGTTTGCTTGAATTTTGGCGAAGTCTCATATAGTGTTCTGCCCATTCCAGTGTACTGAGCGCTTTGTCCTGTGAATACGAATATAAGTGATGTGCCGGACTTTGGTGTTGGTTCTGGCTCTGTGCTTGAATCGAGTTGCTTCGTTAGTTCGCTAACGTACTCGCATACAAATGCTTCTCGGTAGAGCTCATGTTCGCGACGAGCAGTTGTTGTATAAGCCAGATCAGCTATCGGAGTATCTGGGTTCATCTTTAGGTACTGTATTAGGCGCTTCTTGTTTGCTGAATGGGAGGTTAAGGTACGAGCGGAAACTGTGATGACGTGATGGGATCGTGGATCAGGGATTTTCGATACTCTTCGAGGTGCGTCTTCAATTAGGAGACTAGTATTACCTCCCGCAGCATCAAAGGAATTAACCACGATTCTTCTCTTGCCGTCACCATTCGGTCTTGGAACCAGTCGCCCCTTGCCGTCTGCAATAACAATATTCGACGCTTCCAGGTCAGGAAACTTGTGATTAAGCTTGAAGGGCCACTCAGGCTGCGTTGGGATAATTCCTTCCCTCAAAATCAACAATGATTTAATGAGTGAAACAATTCCCGCCGCCGCTTCACTATGTCCGATAACCGCTTTTACAGCCCCAATTTGCAGCGGATTACCCTTGCACCGATTCTGCGCAAACACGTTCCTCACCGAATTAGTCTCGACATTATCCCCAGCCTGCGTCCCTGTCCCGTGCATTTCTATGAACCCTACATCGTGTGGATCTACGTTGGCCTTCCTCAATAGCCTCCCAAACAGTGTTTCTTGCGCCTCTTGCCCGGGATACGTTATCGAGGCCGCGCCTGCATTCGAATTTCTTTCCGTCCCCTTAATTACAGCAAGAATGTTATCATTTTCTCTCACTGCATCTTCCAACCTTTTCAAAACCACAACGCCGAGTGCTTCGCCCCGACAATACCCATCCGCATCATCGTGGAAAGTCTTGCACCCGCCGGTCACAGATAAAAACCCACCTTTGCCCAATCCGGAAAACATTTCTGGGGCCCCGAGCAGTGATCCCCCAGCTACAATTGCCATGTCGAGTTCACGATTATTGAGAGCTTCATACGCGAGATGTGCACAGGTCAAACTGGACGAACAGGCCGTGTCAACACTGTAAAAGCCTCCGCCCCATTTAAAATAATGAGCTACTCGGCCGGGATGAAATGCTCGGTCTAGAGAGGGCAGGTAATGAGTATCGATCCCCATCTGGGCATTAATATCTTTCCAGTCATCGACGGTTTGGCCAAAATATGTGCCGATTTTGGAAGGATGAGTAGAAGTGCTGGAGTTACGCGCATACCCTGCTTTTTCGAGGGCTTCGTAGGTGCAGAGGAGGAGGAGTCTTTGCAGTGGATCCATTTGGAGGGCTTCTTTAGGGGATACGTTGAAAAGTTTGTTGTCGAAGAGGCCGGGGTGGCGGAGGAAGACGCCGTGGGTGGTCAGGAGGGAGTTTTTGGCTTCGCCAGTGAGGTCATGAAAGTCAGAAATGGAGAAGCGAGAGGGAGGAATCTGTTAAATAAGCGTTTGTTTTTGTGAGTATTGCGTGCTTGTAGGAGAAAATTACCATTTCGTGTAATGCCTGTCCGGCTTGTAGCACCTCCCAGAATTCTTTCACATCTTCCGCAAATGGAAAGCGCCCGGACATCCCGATTACGGCGATATCACTCGATCTACCACGTGAATTTACGGTGTCTGACCCTTCATGAGATCCAGCGCGAGCGCTGATATGAACAGCGGAGAAAAAAGGTGATAATATCTTCTGCACCATCCCTGTATGACTACTCGGCCCCAGAGTCGTTATTGTGATTTCCGAATCCCTATCAAGACTAATAACCGAAGCAAGACCCTCGACTGTCTTGTCGATCCACATCGGTTTATGTGCTATATCATCCACAATCGCGTGGAGAAGTTCGCGTAGCGATGCTGCTGCATATGGCGAGCCAGTGCTTATTGAGATGAGTAATGATGTGTGTGGGAGTGCGGAGCCGAGAACAGGCGAATCTCCAAGAATAAAGTAGATATCTAGCGGTACGAGATGCGAAGCGTGAACCGCATTGGTTGAGGTGAGTAATTTTTGTGGTACGTCAATTGCGGTGCATAAATTTTGCAGTGTAGATGGAGGCCCGAAGACGGTAGTCCACGATTTTGTGGATACGCCTGCGTATGCCCATCTTGGCTTTGGGAAATTCTACAACAAAGACCAAAGATCAGTATCGTTATTTTCAGCCTGAAATTTACAGCTCTGGCTTACCTTGTTGAACTCCTCCAACTTCTTCTCCAGGTCCCAAAACTCAAGACCAAACAATATACAACCCCATGATCTTTGCGTGTCCTCGATACATCGCGATCGCCGGCGTACAGCAACACCTAATCGCAGACTTATTGCTATGATTTCAGTGCCCAGCTTGGAGATTTCACTTGTATCACACACTGCTGCTGCCACTGAAGCTGCAAGAAGACCAATGCAAAGACCGAGGGGGTGTATCGTGTTGTTATTCTCGGTCAATTTGTGAAAGAGCAAGTTACCAACTTGTATGGTGGTGATGAGAACATAGCCAATCATCTCATCTGGGAACTCTTCTTTGGCATATCGCTCGCCCAACTCGAGAAGATCGTCGAAGTGCCCGAATACTCCTCGTTCTTCTGGCAGCAAAGTGCAAAGTTGACATTGTATGACATCACACGCAGATCTTAGAAAGTCTCTCAGCTGTGGGTGCGTCTTAGAGTAAGAGAAAAGTGTTTTGAGAGCGGAGAGCTTGTCAACGTGTACATCTCCAAAGAGAAAGATTTGGTGTGAAGCGGCCATGGTTTATGGATGGGTATAGTTTCTTTACGGGAAAAGAAGAGAATGGAGTGATATTTCAGGAAAGAAGAATATGTTAAAGGGTAGGGCGCGGGGTAGTCAACTGGGTACTCTATTTGCAAAAGGGGACTCCAGAGTGAAAGGACAGTGACAAGAGGGGAGTTTGAGTTTACAGGAGTTCCGCTGATTCCATTGGGAAAGGTTTTCCTTCGTGAACCAAGACGATTGTACATATGGTGGCGAGAAGGCGCCTGCTCCTGCTCCTTTCCTCTTCAGCTTTTGGTTTTTTCTTGAACAAGAACATAGAATTCTAGTTCTCTTCTACATTATTCCCTAACTGATAGAGACGGGATGGTAAGATATAAAATGGGTGGTGTAAGCTGTGTTGGAAATAGGCTGGCTGATTGAAAAGTTTTAGAAACTCATGTAATTCTACGAAATATACACAGGTTCTGTTCAGTAGGTTATTTGAAGGGACGGTAGACATTCTACTGCACAGCTTGTACATGAATTTCTTGAGCGGCGTCATTGGCGTCAAGAAGCTTACATAGTATCACCATTAGATATCTGATTATTCCAGTAGCCTAGTGGCCTGCATTCAGTAATCTATTCGACATACGATGGGATGATACACTTTATCTTCAGGCCAGTCTTGGATATTAGATAATCACTGTGGGATATCTATCCTTATGCAGTATCCCGAGTTATCAAAACAAACGTGATATCTCACATTGGGGTAAGCAATATCGTAAAGATGTATGCAGAGACGCCTGGTGAGCCATCTGGATTCCTATCCAGTAGTTGCGGCAGTGTGTCTCATTCGTAGAGAATCTGGATATCCTGTGTCCAATATTTCGAAACTTTTGAAGCGAAACTTCATTTTCTAGCGCACTCTCTGCACAACCTCGGCTTACTTTCAGCAAGCCAATGTCAGAGGGTATTCCTATTGTATCCGCATACTTTTTACTTTGTGGGGTGATATTCCTACCCGGGCACATGCAGTGGAACAATACTCCTTTTTTCCTGGATATCCAGATACATCCAAATGATACAAAAGTATTGATGGATGTATAGCCAGCCAATAGAATTGCACTGTTTCTTTTTGATACAACTTCAGAAAGCAAAGAAAAAGTAAAGAACAACCTGGAATAACGTAAGTCGTGGCGTATAACGCCGCTAATTGAGGGGGACTACCGCGTCGAAACTTGAACTACACAACCACGGTGCCAAATTAAGCTAAGACCTGAGGAAATTCAAACTTGAATTGCTGAAACAGTAACAAGAGCTCAGATTGTAAAGCAAAAATCTTCATGGGAAGGTATAGAAGGTACAAGAAGACCAGAGTTTTGTGCAGAAATTATAGCGCGTCGTGTCAACGGACTTGTCGCGATATCAAGCGCGCCCCCAACAATAAAAACTATCGCCCATACAAGAGAATGTAATGCACTTCCCGAGTGGATTAAGGAATCAACAATCAGTAGTTATCCCCCAGGATATTAATCGTTGAATGAAGTAGCTGAAAAACTTTGCATATATATATAACGAAATTACACTTTAGACAGTGTGTTACTTATCTCTTTTGAGCCCTCACCACAATATTGAATACTCCTAGCCAGAATTCAATTCCACGACTTATTCCACGATATCCACATCTTAGATTCGCTATTGAGTATTGAATTGAATCCGTGTTGATTGCTAGAGTAATAAAAGAAGTACTTGGTGGTGGTTTGACACATGCTGAAATGTGGTTCGAGAGCGGGGAATCAAACAGACATACGTCGTACTTACTTCAGCCACTTGATGCTGCAATATTCAGCCGCCTCAAAATGACCTGCCGTAACTCTATTGGGATAAGTCAAGTTTTGGTGAGGTGGTTAGCGGCGTTGCGCCACAACTTACATTATCAAATTTACAATCCAATTCTACGGCGTAGACCTGTTAAGTACCACTTCACTTTTCTACTTTGAAGTATTGGCACTCACACCGAGTCTTGGTGCTGAAAATCGGATCAGGTACTTAGGGTATGCTCTGGTCTGTTTGTATGACCACGTTTCACAGTTTTCAGTTCTAGCAAGGAGTTTCGACGACTCCTCCCCAGCTATTTCTCCTATTCTTCCTCTTATATTGATGGATTTATCGTATCATATATCCCAATGTGATAGGATAGGATGGAAAGGGTCACGTACATGGTCACGTGCGTTACAGGTGTAGAAGCAAACTACATTACCGATGGGAAGACTTAGGGTGCTGCTGTAAGAAGACTGAGAGTGTGGTACGTACAGTTTCAAGCGTTTAGACTGAATGTAACTCTTTTTACTCTTTCTATCTTCTTGATTTTCAGTTCTGAGTTTAATATAAATATTCACAACCTTCTAGCTTGTCCCTTTTCACTTGCAACTTATTTCTGGAAGTTTTACTTTGCTTCGTGGAGTCATAACTTCTGCTGGAGAAGCATTGTTCTTAATTCATTTGTTACTTACTACTCATACTATTGAAATCAGTATTTCAAAATAGCCAATATGAATAACTCGGACATAGAAGCCAAAATTGGAGAACGAAGTACGAACCTTCCATGGTATCAATTCACTATTCCGTCTACGAAACTCGATGGAGCAATTCGCGAGCTGCTCGAAGACTACGCGGGAGTCCCACCTTCCGAAGTTGAGCCTCATGTCCAAAACATTGTTAGATATTCCTCTCCTTTGTGATTTCTGGGAAATTAACGATTCTATTCACAGCGTAATCGTGCTTGGGAGATCTTCCCCTATCCTTGCATAGGGGATTTCCAATTCCTCGACATCGTTATCACATCCTTCCCATACTATCCTACACTCCTCTCGCGGTTAGCTTCTCCAGGTACCAAGTTCCTAGATCTTGGTTGCTGCTTTGGTCAAATCATTCGAAGACTTATCTATGATGGTGCTCCGCCAGAAAATCTTTATGGTTGCGACTTGCGAACCGAGTTCTTTGAACTTGGCTATGATCTCTTTAAAGATAAAGATAATTTGAAGAGCACACTCTTCAAAGCAGATATATTTGATGAGGGCAATTTGGATATGAAAAAGCTTGAGGGAGATATTGATGTAATCTATGCCGGCAGTTTTCTCCATTTGTATGGATGGGATGATCAGGTTAAGATATGCAAGATATTGGCAAGGGCTATGAAGAAAGAGGGAAGTGTGCTTATGGGAAGGCAGGGTGGAGGTAAAGTTGCAAAAGAGGTAACATTTCCCCTTCACGAAGAGAACAAGATGTTTGTACACAATGCGGAGAGCTTTCGAAAGATGTGGAACGAGGCAACCGAGACGACTGGCACAAAAGTGAGTTTTCCGTATATATACATCTGTCAGTAGCTCTCGACTGACTGAGCTAACCTGGTACAATTTAGTGGCAAGTGGAATGTGAGGAGGTTCAACTACGCAGTGATGATTGGAAAGGAGCGGAAGGGATGGTTTGGGTGCAGTTTATTATCTTCAGAGAATAGATTTCCTTATATTCTCAGAGATGCTGAACTAAGCTATGAACAATATAGAATATACTAGTTGTATCCAACCAACCAATTCGGTAGGCGAAGATCACCGACTTTGATATTAGCTAGAGAGTAATAGAAATTACATTTTTTTGCGACAAATTCATTGAGTAATTCTCTAGCTAAAGGAATTGGCTCAGATGTTTTATAGCCTGAAGTTCCGCAAATTATCTCAAGATGACAGAGTAACCGTTGGTGATTCAATTTACTCGTGAAGCTTGAGAATCATACCGACGAAGCAATTCACCAAGACTCAGGGATCAACACACAAACCTCATTTGCAGTACCTAACTCATCATGTTTCTTATTCCTTTCGCTGATATTAATCCATTGATCACATTTACCTTATTACGCGCTTTGATTTTCTTTATTTTCTATTCCCTGAGGAGCCAAGGGTGTCAACCAAGGAATTACTAAAAGTTTTGATAAATATTATTATATTTCATCTCATAAAACAAGAAATTTTTTGGGTGGAAACTAGTATTATGATAATAGGAGTATGCTTGAAATATAAGACTTTTCATTAATTCCTTCAAAACCTCTTTCTGAAACTATTATATACCGATATATGAAAATTCTTTATCATCGGAATAATAGTCGGTCCCACACCGATCCTACATCGATACTCGTATCGTAATAAATATTCATTAACGTTTATAAATCATTTATAGATAATTCATAATTAAAATTAGTATCAAGCTAAGAATTCTATATTTATTAAGAAGATAAAAGATGGATATATACATTTATTCAAAAATATAAAGGATATACTATTTATTCTTTATTTATTCATTTCTTTACAAACATCAATTGTTCAGCGATTATTCAGAGAAAACGCTTTAAAATGATAAGAATTCTCAAAATCCTAATGTTCTGATTGGTCATAACATCCCTGTTTAAGCGAGGCGTCCCATGTTGACACCTTAGGGGATAATCAATTACTGTATGTGTATGGTCAGCTGTATCTCTACTTGCGAATATATAGTAAACAGTCCCACAGGTCAGGGGTTGTTTATCTGTATATCAGCTCGCAACCTACAAATGTAACGTGGCCGCAGTTTAAATCTTATATATTTTTGCTGTACTTCTTCCAGTGTAAATTCTATTATCTCATCACTCAAATTACTCTATTGCATGTTTCAATTTACAATTATCATATCATCTCCTAATATTTTGCCGAGATTAGTCTCGATCACGCATTTCTTTTCAGAAGGCTATCATTCGGACTGTGTACTCCTAGCCCTGTGAAAACCCTTTTGACCTTAGCGCTTTTGCCGTCACTCTTCTGGATTGCAATATCAGCTCTTGCAGTAAACATGTCAGGCATTGGTGAAGCAAGCCTTATCCTCGGTACAATCTCTTCAATAATTTCGATTGTCGAGACTACCAAGCAAGTCTACGATGCTATTGAGGATGAAGCCGGTCTCCCAAAGAACTTCAAGAAATCGGCGACAAAACTCCCTCTCATCTCCCAGCTCCTTGAAGATGCTGAAAGATATATCAACACGGCAACGGATGAATTGATAAAGGCTGCGATTGCACCTGATTTAGAGGATTGTAAAATTCAGGCTATACAAGTTCAGGCTATACAACTCCAGGCTATACAACTTCAGTGGTTGTTTGAAAAAGTCATGCCAAAAGGCAGTGACTCGAGATGGGATAGATATGTAAAAGCTGCTCGGACAATTGGAAAGAAAGGACGTGTGGAGAGTTTGGTTGGGGGGATTTTGGACGACCTGCATCTCTTGGTAACTCGCTTTCCACAATTAATGACATCAAGAGGAAAAGAAAAGTTAGAAAATGCAATTGAGGAGGTTGCTAAGATGGAACCTTCTTTGCCTGATGGTTTCGAGCAAATGCCTGCGTATGCACACTATGGAAGTGGTGCTCAAAACAACAATACTGGTGGTGGAACTCAGAACAACAACAATAGTGCTGGCAACCAGAACAACGGCCCAGGCCAACAGTTCATTGGTACCAATCACATCAGTACGCCTTCTAATTCGCAGTTACAGCATAAATGATTCTGTGGTTAATAAACGTTGTAGCTAAGAATGTCACTGTCGATGATATCAATCGATCTTGTCTCCACGATTTGCGATGTCCTGATATTCTGGCTGTTAAGAGTCGGCTGAAAGAGAATAAGGACAAGTTGCTCTATCAATCTATTGACTGGATTCTTCAAGACCCGCAATACATCAGCTGGAAATGCGGAGATGATGTCTGTTTACTTTGGATTAAGGGCGGCGCCGGCAAAGGCAAGACCATGATGTCGATTGGTCTTATTGAGAGACTATCATTCCAACAAGATGAGTCGACCGTAGTGACTTATTTCTTCTGTCAAAATGCCGATCATGAGCTCAACAACCTTCAAGCGATCATCAAGGGTTTAATCCTGCAATTGGTGAATCAACAAAAGGAGCTTGTCGAATATTTGCGAGACCACTGGGATACCAAAAAGGAGCGTTTTAGTAAAGACATGACCTCGTGGCGAACTCTATGGGACGTCTTTTACGAAATGTTATACCGATGCAAGTGCCCAAAGATATACGTGATCGTAGATGCTCTGGATGAGTGCCAGGATGATGGCATGGCCCATTTCCTAAAGCTCGTTGTACGAACGGGACTCGATCATCCATCAAAAATCAAATGGCTGTTAACAAGTCGGCCACTGGATAGCGCTGAACAGGAGTTACTAGTTGGATGTGGCCAGGTGATGATCAGCTTAGAACTTAACTCAACGCATATTTCTCAGGGCGTAACAACTTATATTGCTAATAAAGTTGCCGAGCTCGATCGTCGTAATGCTTATGGATCAGATTTATGTCAAAAGATACAGAATGAGCTCACTGAAAAGGCCGAGGACACGTATCTATGGGTAAGCTTGGTATGCAAGAGACTCGAAAGTGTGCATCGGGAGAACACATTGACTACAATTCAAGACGTGCCGCCGGGTTTGCATCCCTATTATAATCGCGTACTTCATGAACTTAGCAAAGGTCAGCCTGCCGTTGTGAAGGGATGCATGCGATTCTTAAGAGTGATGATGCTGGCCTATCGGCCTCTGAATGTAGCGGAAGTGGATAGCGTTTTAGGCCTGTCTAAATATGATACTGCTAGGGCGCTGGTCGATCGATGTGCTTCATTTTTGAAGATGCGAGGAACTGATATCAAATTCGTTCATCAATCAGCTCGAGACTACCTTGCTGGAGAGAATGGAAAATCTATACTCGATATTGGTGAATTATATGGGCATAATGATATCGCAGTCAGTTGTCTATCTTATCTGTCTCAAAAGCTCAAGGCTAGTCTTGTTGACTTACCGCGACCTGATTCAACTCGGAAATCGATAGAAGGGAGCCAACTAATGGCTAGCCTGGACTACGCAGCTACGTTCTGGGCACAACATCTTGAAGGCGCTAAGGGGGAGATACCAATGCAAAACTCATCTATTGAACAAGGTGTAGTCGGTACATTCCTCCGCTCCAAGTTTGTAGAGTGGCTAGAGTGTCTGAGTTTATTAGACAAACTCCCACGCGCTGTTGAGGTGTTGGAAATATTAAAACATATAGCAGATGTGAGTAACATATTTTCGATGTCCCGAATCATTTTCTAATTCAGGACTTTTGTAGTTAGAGAATGACGTTTCCTTATCGATGCTTGTACAGGATGCCACCCGTTTTTTGTCTCGACACTACCAGACAATAGAGAGTTGGTCGTTGCAAATCTATAACTCTGCGATAGCTTTCAGCCCTGAAACAAGCAAAATTAGGAAGAGCAACCTAGATAAGCTTCCTATGTGGCCCAGAAAGTTCCCTCAAGAGAAGGACTCGTGGAATTTTTCAACAAAAATACCCCTAGCTGAATCTGACTGGGGGTCTGTAGTATTCTCAACGGATGGTAAGCAAATCGCATCTGTATCTGGTGATAAAACAATCAAGCTATGGGAGGCTACAACTGGTAATCTTCGAAAGACATTTGAAGGTGATCCCGACTGGTTTACAGCTATAGTAGTCCCCCCAGGTAGCAAGAAAATTGTGTCTGAGTCGGGCAATAAAACGATAAAGCTATGGAATATCGCTAAAGTCCTCAAAGTCTGTAGAATGTTTGGTAGCAGAGTTGGTCGTCGTATTGATTTCTGCAAATGGCAAAAGATCAAGACCTCAAAAATAGTCAAATACTTAAGATTCTCTGAAGACAGACGCTACCTTATAACAGACATCGGTCTTATTAAGATCAAAAACGTTATAAATATGCAAAGTCCTGATTTTCAGACACTACACCCCCTCTCGGTTAGCCAGGGGTGGATTTACTACGGAGCGATGCCTATAGTTTTTTTTACCGAGGAGTTTTGATGAATGTTGTCATGATACGATAGGCGATCAAGTGGCTATCGGGTTCTATAATGGTCAAATTTGGAATTTTGTTATTGATCGTATGAGTTTGAACTCAATACTCAAAAGCTCATTGTGACGGAAACCTCAATTTTCCTTCCACTACTAGCATATGAGAGACATCGGGTGCATTAATCACAACAACACATGATAGGATTATTGTAATATTCAGGTCGTCCGGGGATCAGGTCTGGTAAGGTGCTAGGTATGAAGAGTCCATCAACCAAGTAAGGCTATCAGAGGGATGAATATGATTCCTACTACCTAGTCATTGTGACTAAGTTGTTCATTTGTATATATAGCGATCCCCATCTATAGGTACTCTTCACCTGTAGATCGTAAGTAAATACTATTGCTAGGGCAAATAAATAGAACTGTATTGAAGACTTTCCTTAGATTTACTATTGTTTGATATCGGTGCACTTTCACTTTAATTTTACTCTACTTCTCAACATCCAATTATGGATTCGTAAAAGTGTTCAGTTCGCCGCTAGTCCATTACTTTAAGGGTTTTAAACCAGCTGTTTTTTTCTTCGTTGATTTTTAATTGATTTTTGATTGATTTTTGAACAAGGGGGTTGAGTTGAGTTGAGGTTTTTAATAACTTTTTTTATTTGGAGCTAGGTGAATATTGTTGGAATGGCAAATAGTTTTTCCGTTCCGAGTACATGTGCACGGCCAATTGCGGATCAAGCGAGATAGTCATGTGATGGGTGGAATAAGTATTTGGTGTTCAAAGCAAATCCTTTAAACCTTTTATTAATACCTTCCAATGTACCAAATTGATTTCAAAAATCGAAGACTTTAACTTTTACAGTTCGGATTGAATAGTCCGTTCTCTTAGTGCTCTAACTTGGATTGATATTGAATGCTCAGGAATGATTCCAGCTTGGTGCGCGATTGATGTCGTTCATGTGGAGGTAGCTTCGGGATAACTTCTTTATATTTCTCACAACCTCTTCATTGCTTTCTTGAATTCTTTTTGGCTTTTTCGATGTGCTTTTGAGCATGCGAGGATTTAAAAATTCTTGTGGAAAGTTTTTGTGGAAAGTTTGTGTATGGCATAGAGCCGTTTTGCTAGGTCAAATCATGCGCTTGAATAACAATGTCATCGCATATATTGTATTGATACTATACAGTTTTCAGGTCTCAAGGAGGAGGTTATGAGAGCTTTCTATTTTGTCTCTGCACTTCTGGGCATAGAGGCTCTGAGAACATGTTTGTAGTTGCACGTGCATAATATGCGGCATCAATACCTTACATTCATATTGTCTCATGTGTTGTGCTGATGTTGTGCAATCAGAATAGTCCCGCATTTTATATCGATGCTGTACAATTATTTCTTTGAGACATCTCAAAGAGGAGATTAAGGGGCACGCAAGTGGTTTCCCCTTTGTGTCAACACTCTCATGTACAAGAGCTGTAAGACAACGTGTACTACGCACATAACCACACTTTGGTAAAGCTTCAACAATGCTGATTACCCCTGCTTGACGCTATATATTTATGCGATGGGAAAGCGGTCTGTTTAAATTTTTATGAACTTATTGAATATACAACTCTTTTGAGCCCCTCCACCTATATCCCTTCAAGTCTCCTTCATTTCTGCAAGATTGAACTCGGGATATCTTATCATTTCTTCAACCTCAGGTGATTGCTTTTTTAACTTCACAGTCACGTCCGATTAGAAGTGATTTGAAAGGAAAATTTGCAACTGAATGAAGTTGGTCAAAGCGAATCATAATGCTATTCGTTGAATCAATATTAATGAACTTGTTTATGTCTACAGTCAGGTACTTGCCTTGATCTTTCGAGAAAACTGTTTGAGGCCGAATATTCTGTTACAACCGCCCAAGTAGTTTTCCGTCCAGAAACCAAAGCGGACATGGTCAGCCAGTTCATCATCCGCCATGTTTGACGGCCTATGCTTTCCCTTGGGCAAGGGGCAATTGTAGCAATCCACTGGGTGGCTGTCGATGATTAGACAGTGAAAAATGTTCCCCTAGCAAGACTCAACTCCCATCCCAGGCCGCGTCTGACCTTTCGATAGGTATCGATCGTTCATGAGTTCACTAGAATCCGAACTGGATCGGACGATTTGAAGTTGCAATTCAATAAACTAGCCTTGATGTGGTGGTACCAGAACCAGTGAAACTCAAACAATTGTTCAGATATCTTGGGGAGGTTTGAAATTTTAAAATATTGATCTGTCGAGTATGCAGAATTAACCTTCACGGGTCGATAACAGTGATTATACACATTGCGGGACATATTGGGATGCCTACAGATCTGAGCGAAGCATAAGCCGAGAAGACATAGGCGAATAAAGTTTGGGGACAAGGAGAAAAAGAACGCTGGTTCATGACGAGAGGAATACTTTCGGAAGGTGTCAAAGTTTACTAGAATCTTCAATCGATCGAATCAAAAATCCGAAGAGACTAAAATCTTTTCCATCTTTGGATTGTCTTGCATCTTATCAAAAAGTATATTTTACATTATTGGAAGTATCAAGAGGTGGCCAAACATAGCCGCCTTGATTTCCTAAGTGAAGGAGGTGAAGAAAGCAACACAAGCGAATTTATCATTAAAAGGGGAGAATTTCAGCTAGTGCGATAACGACTTCACCATCACATTTCCAATGCCCAAAATAGCTGAAAAAGCCGTATAACTTCACAGGATTTTTAGTTTATTAAATGCACTCAACATACCGCCAACCTTAATGTTTCAAAGCAAGACAATGCTTTCTCCCCCGCATTTGCTTTGAGATATCGTACTTGATACACGTGGGCAAATATCCTTTTTTATGTTTCGGCCTCGGAATTTTCCTTTAAAAATATGCTTTTACACCGCACCTGTCAATGCAGCGGCGTCGTCACCTTATCTTATCTATGTTGGCTAACTACAGGCTTGGCAAAGATATCGCGAATACCCCGCGCCCATATTCATCATTAGTCAAACTCTCTTTGTATTGCGCCATATTTTGATGGTTATTTCGCCATGTCTTACTTGCGTGAATTAAGTTATCCAACACGCCGAAATAGAGAAACGAATACCTACCATCTCACAGTCTGAAAATCGATGGAAAGCTCCATCTCGATTCCAGTTGGACGAACGGAAGTAGGGAGACCCGAATGGCACTAAGCTGATAGTTAGTTAGGAGGGCTGATGCTATCTGGTAGATAAAGTGGACACAAAAACGAGTCCGTGGGAATAGAGTTTGCGGAGGGTCCGTGGGGCTGGCTGATTCCCCATGTTCTTAGTACGTTGTGCGGTACATACTTTTAGTTTTTTTTACGTGTTGCAGCTAGTATTTACTGGCACATGTTCGAATTCATGTGCATTTGTGGTGTGATAGTAGAGGAAAGATAACGGCATGAAAGTTTCACCCACGCCAAGAAAGTATAATCTATGGTATCTTTTCCCTTCCAGATAGCAAGACAGACAATATTAGGTTAGGGTAAACTTTGCAATTAGCAAGGCAGTGGTGATTTGGGAGTTTCATATTTCAAGAATCAGATGAATGAGTTGTTTTTGGAATGTGGACGAAACGGATAATCTTGTCATTTTTCGTGAGAAATTCAATCGATATATAGATGAAGTTCAAAAGGGAAGAGGATGTTTATTGCAAGATGAAGTTCAAATAAGATGATATTTATTGCAAGATGAAGTTCAAAAAAGAAGAGGATATTTATTGCACCAAGATCATCTCAATAATTCGCTTCAGTATAAGAACAGGTTTGAAGAAGAATCTCAAATATGTTTGATTCATAATACAATCCAAATGCTTCGGTATTCCATCCCTAGTTCCACCAAGCGGAATCCCCAATATACAGTACAAGTTCTTTATATAATACAATATGTGAGCCAAGTAAACTCGTAAATCATCGTCGTCAAAAAGCGGGCTCTACCCAGGTATAAAATATATCGCCATATACAACAGTCCGAACAGAAGCTTATTATCCGCTGTCAAAGTTGATATGTCTTAGCGTCCCTCGGAATTAATAATATCCTTTCCTTGTTCATCCTTCTTGCGATAGAATAAACTCAATACACTTCCTCTTCTTTCCCTCTCAGACCCCTCAGACTTTCTACTCGATACTCTCACTAGGAGATCATCAGGTTCCTCATCATTCGAGTCTGACCACAAGCTTAAAATAGATCCTTTTCGTGGTTGTGATGAACTACCGCTGCGACCATGTTTGGCTTCGTGGTGAGTGCCCATGAAGGCAGAGTTGCTGATATTTCCGAACGCAGTAGAGCGTCGTCTCTCACGTGTTGCCCAACTGTCTCGTTCGTGGGTTGTGGTCTTCCAGTCTTGTGCAAAGTCATCGAAAGGAGAGTCTAGGTGTGAGGAGGAGCTTGTGCTTGTATTGGTTTTCTCTAGATGTGGGTTAGTCTCTGAATTGACAATAGTCATGAAAGAGTTGAGCAAGGGAACAACATACTGAGTGGTGACCCGATGGCCTGCTCTGCGAATGGATCTGCGAAAAGAGCGTTTTGCTCGCCGACGGTTTGAAGTCTGGAGTCCATAGTGGCTAGGTGTGTATGATTGATTGATTGTTGTATGATACGCGTTTGTATGCGTAATGAATTTGTTGAGTATGGAAGTTGTGTGTGATTTTGTATTGTTCAAAGGTATGAATGATAATCTAAATTTGTAAATCGAGGGTACAAGCTTCCTTATATACTTGCTTGTGAGATACTCACTGACTCCCGAAGGGGCTGAGTTCATGTCGTTAGATCTGATTATCATGTCTTAACGCGAGACCTTGTCCCAACAAGGTCTAGACGTCATACTGCCTAAATTCTCGAGTCGACGCAGACGCCCGGGCTTGATGATCGACAGAACAATCATTGTGTGAACCTATCAAGATGGCTACTGTGCTCTTCGCCTCCAGGTAAGGACTCCTGTTGGTCAAACATGTGCTTGAGGTTGTACAATCACGAAGCGAGACGAATAGATAACGACCAACATTCACTTGGCTCTACATCATGCTGCATTGAGTAAGCATAATTTCCCCAGAATGTGATGCTTGGCGAATCCCCTCAAAATTAACTCAAGAGTCATGATTGGCATTCAGAGTGACGAGCCGAAGTCTTTATCAGCAGTAAGCCGTAAGAAGGAAAGATCGCTGCTAATCAGTCTGTGATAAGCAATGTAATCGACACAACCCCCGCATTTTGTGAATTTGCCTCCTCTTGGCACGCTTGCTCTCAAATCGATAAAGTTTCCCATCATCGATATTGGGAATTCAATTGATGTCTAGCATCCCATGTTATTCATTGAGCAAGGCATTAGTATTAGCTAAAGCCACACTGATATAAATGCCTAACTCTAATCACTCGAGTCATAATAGGATAGAAATCTCCTAAAGTCACGGTACCAATGTCAGAGATCTTTCACATTGCGGTGAGCATGGGAAATGAGATTGGCTGGCAAGTGTCCGAGCCAATTTGATGACCAGATACACCGTTAATTTGCGAGAACCATATCAAAGCTTTTTGTGTCAGTGCCTGGGATTACTGGAAGGGTTGCGGGAGAAGTTGTTGTTATGCATTAGTTGGATTTGCCACCAAGAACAGATCAGTTAGGAGGCTCGAGTGGCCAAAAGATCCGCGCATCAGTCTCCACATGAGCATCATGACTACCGAACCTCCAAGCACCCCAAGCACCCCACAGCACAGACCCCTAAAATGTATAAAAAATGGAACACAGCGTTGACTTTAATGTATCCCCTTAAGTGCCAACGAATCCTATCGACCAACTAAATCGTTAGGATTTCTAGAACTTAATCAGACATCCACGTTTATTCTTTAATGTAAAACCCAATCAACATCATTCCGATTTCAAAAATATGAGTGTAGTAGTATTTACCAACTTTAAATCTTCATTCTCCTTTCAAATTTCTAAAATCTAAATTCAGAATCAAGATTCCGCTTCATCAATAATGTGACTTGAATTTCTGACCAACCAGGCTTTATTATTCAAGGTGTATTGCACGGACCACGTCGGCGCCCATAGTTGGCACTTGAGGGGAGATGATGATTTTCACGAGAAACAAACCCCCTGAAGTGACCGGATAGGAGGTCACTCGATTCATTCACTTAAATACCGGTACACTGAATTTCAGCAGAAGGGGAGCGAGGTTGACCTTCCATCAATCCTTTGCTCGGAAGAGTTCAAAGTATTCCTTCCACAGCCTCTTCCGAACTTGCTCAGAGAACAGCGGCTTATTTAAACTGAAAGCACATGCACAAAATACGACTATGTTGACGCCAAATCAGCGCTTCTTTTTCACATGTTGTAAACTCTTGCATCTGTTCGCGCATTTTGATTTTATTAGCAGCAAGTTGGATTTGCTTTCTCTGAATAGCCTTATGCGATACCGATTAACTTTGGTTAGTTGCTCTCTTGGTGCGGGGTAATTTTGAGACCACGATTCAAGTGATGTTGTGTAGTCGGGTAGGGTTACCCATCCCGATAAGGCGAGCCACTTCAATAGAGACAGAATCGCTCGTGATAATTAGGCGTTAGCCCCAAAAGTTAACCTTTCAAATGAGCGACTTACTGAGTGCTTTATTGTAAATGTTCCGGTTTCTTATTTGAAGTAAGAACTCAAGTTCCGTTAGTAAGTGTGTGGACTGACGGGACGCATCTCAGCTTTCAAATTTTATAGTAAATTTATTTTTCTATTTTTTAATACCAAAATCATGGTTTTGATTTTTCAAATTATAATGAATCATTGTATGAAATCCCAAAGCATTCAAATTATTACTCCAAGAGATATTGCCAAGTCACTTCTGGAAGTCTCCCGTCAGTTCGTGCACCCACTAGTAGTCTTCCAGATTCATTCTATTCTGGAGAAAAGAAGCTACTACAGAGCCAGCTATTATTCAGTAAGCTCAACTTCTCAGGCAATGTACAAAGGGAAGTAACAGCAACAATTTAACGGCATGAAGTCTAGAGAACTTACCAATCACAGAAACCTGTTGTCAATTTTTGGAGACGAAACAGCTGATCGAGATCTTCCATTCATCCCCACTAACCATATTGACAGGTAACGATTGTCCTTGGCGGCGGAAGTTGCATCCCGGTGCCAAGTATTTATACTTTAGTCAGAGTTTAAGTATCTTGGAAATTGACTCCAATAAAGTCTAATCGTGTTCAAACAGATACTCACAAGACTTTCCATTGCATGGTCTTCTAACAAGCAATCGGGAGTGGAACCAGCCGGAATTCAGATAAAAAGCCAATTTTACTACATCGTATGATACAAGGCCAAAATCACTGTCTAAATAGTGGCCCAACTGATCAATCTTGTAATCAAGAGTGGTCAGCCTCATATATCAAGTCAATGCGATGGTTTTCATTGACCGTCTATCTTGTATCTGTACCTCATTAGGTGAGAGGTTAGAGTAGTGCTATTGTTGAGGAGTATGTTGATATTGCTATGGCTTCATGTAACTACGTTTAGAGACTAAACGAAACTAATACTTCAAGCGGGGTAAAGCCGCAAGGGCCTATCGTATACTCCTTAAGAACGCCTGGGAAATCATAAGCGACAAGTGTTCTGCTACCGACCAGTCGAAAGTGTGTTAATCTTGGATGAGTTCTGAAGAGGAGACAATACTGATACAGACGATGATGATCATGAAATGGCGAGAAAATGACATGGATGTATATTCTGAGTGGAAATTATATGCGAAACCAGCCACGACGGCCCCAAGTTAGATCAGAGCTGTTGCTTGGCGTCGTCACTCTGTTTGTTTCGACAAGAGAGCAGAAAGTGTGGGAAGTAAGGAAGAGGATTGAAGAAAGTGTTTCAATAGGAAGACTGGGAATGGTCCATCCTGGAAGCTGTATTGACGTCTACGTTTAAGACTCATTGAGGAGCTGAACAAAATATCGAAATATTACACTTAATACTCTCTTCGGACGGCTGCAAAATCAACATGGCTATTTCGAATCATCCTAAATCACTTTAAAAAAATTTGCGTCAGAATTCTTGTAACAAGCAAAGACTTTCACAATATCGTAAAGTGTGCCAAGTATGTCCCCCTTCATCTGAGCGAACATTGTTGTAAAGCACGTTTGAGGCATAATGCCAATCAACATCTTTGGGCTCAGGTCGAATGTTCTCGGCAATGATTGATGGTTTGTAGTTGAGAGAGTGAATTGAGACAGTGGTGCAAGCACTACATTGGTACCTGGCTCGTTCTGGGTCGTTTATCCGCGTCCATTGGAGAGCGCGATGCCCAACGGAGCTGGTCTGCAAGCATCCCAAATAGACTCTCAAGCGTTACCTTCATAACGAACCGAATCATGATATCTAGAGCACATCGCACAGAGTAGAGGGTTGATACATGTATTTTAAGACTACTTGTGACCATTCGCAAGATGTTACAAGAGGTATGTTGTATACTGAATTTTTGCTATATTGGAATGAAATATCTAACCCTAAACCGGACCTTTTCAATAACAGCTTGAATCAGGGGGTTTCGAGAGTGAGAGGGGCCATATAAAAAGCTGGTCATGTGAGAGTTCTCATATCAAATAATCAAATTACAAAATTTTCCGAGCCCTCGCTTAGCCCCCTTTCGTTAGTCCTAGTTTCGCGCACTAGATTCCTCTACTGCGCAGAGACAAAATCACAAATGAGCTATCCAAACTAGAAATGCTTTGTCAAAGAAGATGCACCACTACTAACAGTTTTTTTAAAGTCAAACAATCCGCTAAAGAGCACGATCTGGTCGTTGAGCTCCTGCTACATTAAAACGTGTATGACTCTGAGCTGGATGACCAGATGGAGATCCCAATAACATAGTCCAATCAAAAATATTTATATCAAATTTAGAGACAAACCAAGTAGCTGCTATTAATATCTACTCATTTGCAAAGTCTCGACCTGGGCATATCGATTATCGAATACCCACCGCCTGATTCGAAGATGACGAGTTAGTTATGTAGATAGACTATGATATCTTCAGCGAAGAGAAGAAAAAGAAGATTCTCATGATAGAATACCAACAACAAAAAGAGTCACTCGGGCGCGCGGCCATTACAAACTTAGGTAGCATTACCAGGCTTATTCATTTCATCCTGATACTTATTTTGTCTCTCGATCCAGAACTCCGTAGCTGGATGTCCACACACTGGACTAAGCCACTTCTTTATGAAGGACTTACACTGAGGGACTTATAGCAATCATCCTGATTGTAGAGTAGAACCGTCTATGGTGATAGGATATTTCACGTTCCGCATCAAAATGAGCATTACGCGAAGACGTAGTTAGTGTCTCTGTAAAGATAGACTGGGGGAGAATTAGTGCCAATACTTTTCTACTGCTAGTTTGTGTGTGCCTGTCTCCAGATAGGTCAACATCCTAGTCGTACTCTTGCAAAAAATACTTAGCCATTAGTCGTAGGTATTGAATGCAACCCAGGAACCACAAATGCGCGTGGTAATATCCATTTCATTAGCTGTTCCTGAGAGACAAGTGTTCAGTTCCAGTAGTAGGTATATCATGTATTACTGCAACTAGACTTGCCGTCTACGAACTGTTAACACCCCACCTTAGACACGAGGTACAATCTTGGAGAAGCATTATCCGTATAGAAATTCACTTCGCAAACTCGATGATAGCCAAAAAAGACAATTTGCATGTTTTGTTGTCTTAAGATCAAGTATACGGGAGAATATAGAGATGATGCGTAGCACAGCAAAAAGATAGAAGCGATAGACTGTTCAAGAAAAGTGTACAACTCAATACATTATCATATGAGTGGAGTATAATACAATTGTGTTTCTCCCTTTCGGGATATACCTATAACAAGCCGGTATCAGACCCTCGCTAGTAATTAACCCTCCTATCTCTCCGCTGTGTGGTAAATGGGGCCCGTAGAGAGCCCCATGCTATATCCACGTACTCTATAAACGCCTCGAGAATAAACAAGAAACCGAAGGCTAATATCCATACATTTCCTTCTAATTTGTTTGCTAACCCTCTCTTTATCTACTTCGCTCTGTTATTTGTCTTTTCCAAAACAGCTTCTGTCTTAGTTTTGTTTTCCTTTCGCTCCTTTGTTCCTTCCTCGACAGCTTCTCCCTCGATAGCATCAGACTCACTCAAACGCGACAAGTCGTCCGAGATTTCCTCGGACTCTGTGAAGTGACCTTCTAATTCAACGGGTCTGTGATCAGCTGCATCACCTCCACTCATTTGCCATTCCATCAGTTTCGAAAAGGCCGAGTTGGGGTTGTTAGATAAAGTATTGTAGGTTCCAGTTTCAGCAACCTTTCCATCATTGCCCAAAACAATAATGTGATCGGAACGCTTAATAGTTGAAAGACGATGAGCAATTGAAATTGTTGTATTATGTCCTCTGAGTAACGCCGCAAGAGCAGAGTTAACCAGAGTTTCGGATTCGGCATCTAAAGCCGATGTTGCTTCGTCTAGTATAAGGATATCAGGATTCTTGAGCAAAGCTCTAGCAATTGCAATTCGCTGTTTTTGTCCTCCGGATAATTGGGCACCACGTGCTCCAACCTGTGTATCCAGACCTTCAGGGAAGTCGCCAATGAATTGACAATTTGCTTTTCGTGCAGCTGCGATAATCTCAGACCTTGAGGCATGGGGTTTTCCATATGCAATGTTTTCGGCAACTGAGCCAGACATAAGAACAGGCTCTTGGCCAACCATTCCAATACGACGGCGAAGAGACTTTCCATTCATTTTGGTTATGTCTTGGCCGTTAATTGTGATTGTTCCCTCTGTAGGGTTATAAAATCGTAATAAAAGTGAACCGATGGTAGATTTTCCTCCGCCACTAGGTCCGACAATTGCCACATTAGTACCTGAAGGAATTTCAAAGTCGAGACCGTCGAAAATAGTGACTGCTGGTCGAGTTGGGTAGGCGAAAGAGACATTGTTGAATTTGATGACGCCTTGTGCGGACTTGACCTTAGTACCAACAGTTGCAGGAATCGTAGGCTTTCGATCTTGAAGCTCGAAAAGACGACTGGCAGCACCAACTCCCTTCATGAGCTCTGAATAAAAGCTGGAGACACCAAAAAGACTTGACCCAGCATAAGCTGTATACATTAAAAAGGATGTTAATTCACCGATACTTATCATACCGTTTTTGACCATTGAGCCACCAGTGTATAATAATGCCAAGATAGTCATGTTACCGAAGAATCCGCTTGAACTGAAGAATGTTGCACTGATCAATGCTTCTCGCTTTCCTAATGAGAATATCTTCTTGATTTGTTGATTATATCTGCCAACCTCTTGTGTCTCACCAGCGAAAGCTTGACTCGTGCGAACGTTTCCGAGTCTCTCTTCGGCGATTTTGGTCAGAGTTCCCAGATTCCTTTGAATTTTTCGACTAAGATTTCTGATCGCTCGACCATAGAAGAATGCACCGATTGCAACAGGCGGGAACATGAGACACAGGATGCTTGTAAGCTTCAAGCTCACCCATGCCATAGCTGTGAATCCGGCACCTCCGCTGACAATGGCTCGTAAACCGTCCGAGAGATTCTGAGTAATACTCTTTCCAACAATGACTGTATCTGAGCTCAATCGAGAAATGAGATCTCCAACTCGATTGGCATCAAAGAATTCCGCATTTTGTACATAAGTTCTCCTGTATAATTGTGATCGAAGTCTGGCTACAATTCTTTCTCCAACTATTCTCAATATAATGATACGTCCATAGTTAGCAGCAGCGCCCATAGTCAGAACGCAGGCGAGAGCAATGAAGAATTGAGAAATATCCAGTCCAAAAAGTTTCTCGCCTTCTGAAGGATCTTTAGTAGCCAAGTCGAGGATTTTTCCAATAGAGAACGGTATTGACATGGTGATTGATGAGGATATCAGCAGAAATACAAAAGCCAGACCGAGCCATTTCGCCTCCGGTCGAGCAATTTTGAGTAACCTCCATATTTCACCAAAAGCGGCTGTATTTCCTTGTTTCTTCCCACTACTTTGTAACCTTGCGCTCAAGTTGACTTGTGTTGCTTTAGAGGCTTTCTCACTTCGTGCGAAATCTCCTTGTTCATCAATATTGTCTTCCTCCTCTTCCTCGCGCCTTTGTCGTTCTCGTGTGATATGGTCCTGTCTATCTGAGCCCTTTGGGGAATCTTGCAAGGGCGATGCACTGTTGAAAGGACGTAATTGAGATATTGCCGGCCGCCATGGAGATGGTAGCCCAATTCTTGTTTGTTGGAGAAGACGACTTGTAGAAAGTTGTGGGGTTGGCTTAGACGCGGGGCTCAATGGCGATGGCGAATTTTTGAAGCCGGATGAAAATCGTTTTGCGACCAGAGAAGGTCTGGAGGGAGTCCATCTTGAAGCTGCAGGAGCTGGAATGGGTTTCGAGACCTGCTTGAAAGCTATATCGCAGATCGAGGCCCCTCCCCAACCATTGCCTACTGTCAAGGTGCGCCGCATTGTTAAGTTTTGATGCACGGATTATGTACTACATCCGCTGAATTCACCGATGAAGCTGTGAAAGATATAATCGCCGAACTGTCATTATTGCGTGGGAGTATAAAGATTATGAATGATTCAAACGAGTTGAAAATAATCGAAGGTTGGAGGTTTTCCTTCTAAACGGGTAACATTATTTCCTAGGAGCATATTTAGATTTATTACTACCTAGTAGATTTAGTTTCCGTCATCGCTTCCTTCCAATCACCTTATTTCTTCAACCAATCACAACATTGATTCACGGCTTACGAAAGCTAAACGTGGGGCTAGATTTTGACGCTGTTGGCTTGAGCTCGGCTGGAATGTTTGGGCGCAAAGGATAATTGTTGTAGAACATTCGATTCAAAGAGTTATAAAGATAGGAAGGAATTCTGAAAGCAGCTTCAAATATATTCAACAACACAACTTCAAGGATATTTAAAACGTACAATCACGAATACCTTCAGATTTATCGCCAATATGCCGATAAATTATAGCAAATGGGTAAGGTCATTCCATATACAATTTTGGAACACATACCCCTCATCGTCGTCCATCCCCCACTTCGAAAGGCTGAAGGTTCAAGGCTGACAAAATATCAGGATGCACTCGAGTTGAGTGACGACTCAGATGTTGAAGTTCACCCCAATGTTGATAAGCGCTCTTTCATCCGAGCAAAGCAAAATCAAATTCATCAGCAGAGATATGAGAGAAAGAATAAAATAGATACCTACAAGTATGAGCGAATCGTCAACGATGGACTTCTCAAGAGGATAAACGCTCTTCTTGTTGCTTTGAAATCTCACAGTCCTCAAACTGACAAACGTCCGGATGATCTTGCATTTCAAGCATTGATGGAATCAACTGGCGAAGATGACTCTCCACCTCCACCTCCAGAAGGGGTACATACTCATGTCAAGGAGGCACCTCCAACATACTCTAAGATGATGGCGGCGCTTATTGATCAAGTCAAAACAAAGGTCGATGAGGACAAACCAGAAAACCGATTTGAGGCGTATCTCGCCGAAATCAAAGTACATCAAGAAAGAGTTGAGGACCTTCAAAAACAACTTGCGGTCGAACTGGAGACTTTAGAGAAAGAGGAGGGCAAGAAGATCACTAGCGAGAGTATACATACTGGATTTGACAGCTCCTTTGTAGCAAAGGCAGACCCAAAACCAACGGCTACAGAATCGAAGAAGCCTAAAGAGAAGGTCCAAGCTGTAGAAGTCCTGAATCCTCATGCCCTCGCCAATAAGGATGGCTCGAAGCCCGGCGAACAATCCTCGGGAGCCGATGCCGACGTTGATGAAGATGAAGAGGAAGATGATGACGTAGAAGCTAGCGAGCTTGGAAAGAAATTTGCAGAAATTAAGATGGGTGACTATCGTACATGTCTTCAGTATATCTCCTCAAATCCGTCAGTGCTTGCAGAAAGAGAGACCGATGGCTTACTTGTTTTGGCATTTAACTCTGCAATCGCAAACAAGGATGACTATGCTAGGCAATGTGTTCACCAAGCTCTATTGCTTCAATACTGCAGGGCCCTAGGAAAGGACGGTGTTGGTTTGTTCTTCAAGCGTATCACTACTAAGGGTCACCAAGCCCAAAAGGTCTTCTTCGATGATGTCAACTCAACATTTGACAGAGTCCGTACTAGAGCTAGGGAAATCCAGAAGCAGAGAGCAGCTGAAGAGGGCACCGAAGGCGGAGTTGAGCAAATTCAACTTCATGCTGTTGATCCTGGTACCACTATCAACATTACTGTTCCACCTGCAACGAGTGAGGATCCAGAGGTGATTAAATCGAGAGAACTATTCGATGCATTCCCACCTGGACTGCAACGAGCTTTGGAAAGTGGTAGCTTGGATGAAGTCAATAAGGTATTAGGCAAGATGAGCGTCGAACAAGCAGAAGAAGTTGTAGGCCAGCTCAGCGAGGTAAGTTCATATCGTAGCGTCTCTGTTCATATGACCTAACACACATCTAGGGCGGTATGTTGCAACTTGAGGAACAAATTATCGATGCCACAACCGAGGAAGGACAGGCTGCATTGAAGGAATTTGAGGAACAGGAAAGACAAAGAGCGTTGGATGAGAATTACGGTGATCCGGAATAAGTATCTGTGGATCAGGGAAAGGGATAGATGGTGAAGAAATTAACGAAATGATGTGAAAAAGGAAACACGCCGTGCGATTTAAAAGAATAGCTTGAAACCAGCAATGGGTATTATAACTTTCTCAATAAGTAAATAGTAATCACATTTCAAAGTCCAGCATTTAGGAGCAATGTTAGGTATTATAAACAAATCTTTAATAGGTATGCGTGTCTGTGCCATTCATTTTTAACGCCCCTTTGCCCAGAAGATCCGATTAGGCAATTCTTGAACGAAATAAACAACCATCTTGTACGATCTTACAAGTCCATAGAGAGATCACCCAATCCACCCAACCAACACCCTCTAATATCCAGTAGCACCAGGCGCCTTCTCATCCTTCTTTAAGCTCATCAATAGTTCTCTGAACTTCTCCTTTCCAGTACCATTTGCACCACCTCTAGCACCCTTTCCACTCAAATCAACCAATTTCGCGATACGCTCCCAGCTAGTTCCACCGGCAGATGTATCTTCTCGGCTTGCTAAAAACTCCTCAGCTTCACGACGAGTCTGCGCAATTGTCTTCTCTTTTTTGGTGTTGTAATTCTCGTAGAAATCATCAATGTTTTGTTGGGCGGTCTTGATGGTTTCTTGCTTCTTTTCTTCGGATCTCTCCTCACGCGCTTGAAGTTGGAGATCTCGACGTTCGCGCCATTGCTTGATGACCTCTGGCTCTTCTTCGTCGGAAACTTGGGGCTGGTAGTTGGTGTAGGTGCTGGTGATTTGTCCGCTTGGTGAAACATTCTAATTTTGTGAGTATTAGCTTCCCTTGAAAACAAAACTAGTAGTGGAGAGATGATATACCTCATTGCGAGTATCAATGGCAGGGAAAGAACTCTCAAATTCATGAACATCCTCTCCTCCACCTCCACCCAATAAATCATCATCACCATCCTCTACAAATGCGGCATTGTCATTGCCAGTAGCAAATTGATCCGCATCGTCACCCAAAAGGGCCTTCTCACGACTTAGGAAATCATCGGCACCTCCTTCGAAAGTAGAGTCGCCTTGAGTTGTTTGCGCTGTAAATCGTGTTGTTAATAAAGCGTACACATTACTTCTCATTCGATCTCTCAAAAGTGAACTTACCACCAGAGTCAAAGTCCTCAAGAGAAGGGAATCTATCAGCCATATTGAAATCTAAAGTATTGGTTATGTGTAACTCTTGATTCGAAATCGCAAGCTGTCTGTTCCTAATACGATGATACCGAATGCCAATTACACATGCGCCTAAAGCCGGGGTACTAGCACGGAAGTTACCGACACTAAGGATTATTTGGAGAGCTTGAGAACGAACTCCCAGCTGCAAACAACATAAAAACTCACAATTTAACTGAGTTTTCCCTTTTCACATCAAATCGAGTAGACATAAAGGATCATCAATATCTGGAGATTATCTCTGGAAAGTTTCATCTTTTTATCAATTGTTTCTCGCCATTTAATAAGTGAAATCTGGATTGCTGGTGTATAACAAAGCCGTTCTTTTACCTTGTAAATTCAATTGAGCAAGCAGACGCCGACAAGCAAACACTTGAATACAAACAAAAACTTCATTGAATACTCGCCATTCCCTTCCATCAAGTCCCAAGTAAGAAGCATGGCCTACAACGATGATGCCGTTCTGGCAAAACTTTCTGCTTTGAACGAGACACAGGAGAGTATTGTAAGTGCCGTTTTTGATCCCAGGTATTGAATGGCCGACTAATCTGTTTCTTAGGTCACCGTTGCGCAATGGATTATGTTTCATAGGTAGGCAGATATGATCGACCTCGTCGACTTTCCAATGTGCTTATCCTTTGTCTAGGAGATATGCCGACCGTACTGGACAACTTTGGCTTCAAAAGTTGAAGGATTCCGGAAGTAATAAGAGATTGAATCTGGTGTACCTCGCAAACGGCAAGTTATTTTCACTTTAACTCGAATTTGTCCTTACCATCCAAAACGTGCAAACATATGGTCCGTTTACCTAGGTCATGTCTAATGTTATGTCTTTCACAGAAGTCGCACAACAATCCAAAGCTCGGCGCAAGGATGATTTTCTCATTGCATTTTCTCCCGTAATCGCAGAGGCTACAGCTACAGCTTATAAGGGGGCTACAAGTGATGTCCAAAACAAGTTGAAGAGAGTCGTGGAAGTTTGGAGACAGAGACAGATTTTCGAAATTCCTATACAAGAGGCGGTTGAGGCTCGAATCGAGGGTAGGTCAATCTGCGGATTTGAAACAGCTTATACTGATAATCGCAGAACTAGAGAAATCAAGATCTTCAAACAGGAAAGGATTAGGCGGATCCCTTTTCTCCAACAATTCATCGTCGGCGCCAAGCGAACTTCAACCTCTTGTAGGACCACAGCAAACAATATCCAAATTGGTGCTTTCTTCAAAGACTTCTACAAATTCTGCAAACAATGATTATGAAAAGCTCACAGATCCAAATACGCCAACTCCGTCTCCGCCAGTCCATGCTGCTCGACTCAATGGCCTCCTCAAGACTTTGGCAAACGCCGAAGGAGCTGTGGCTGAAGTTATCAAATCGCGTAACTTGCTGATCGAAGGACTGGAGAAACTGCTAGAGACAAACCGTAATGCCCTAGCAGAAGAAGAGGCTCAGCTCAATCTGCTTTCCTCGCGACGTAATGAAATCGACACTAAGAAGAGGGATGTGGAAGACAGCATCATGCGGGGCCTCGCAAACAGCAGCGAGAGTACACCCGCGGATGGCAGTCCAGGAAATCAAATGGGTACTCCTAAGTCCGAACCTGATCGTCCGGAAGTTGAACCTCTATCACCTCCATTACGCCCCATGAAGGAAGAAACCACTCAACAAGAGTCACTTCCGGACTTTGACCTCAATTCCTCGGCGGCTACTACTAATGGTTCGATTTATACATCCCAATCTATGGCCATGTCACCAACTTCCGGTTTGGATTTGCTAAGTAGTGTTTCTACTAGTTATGGACGTAGCAACTCGATGAGTAGCATTAAGAAGAGGAAGTTGAATGATGATTTTCCGGACATGGGAGGGGATGCTATGGAGGGGATAGATGCGGATGTCGCGGAAATGTTGAGACAGGATAGTGCGGGTGCTTGAGACGGTAAGAAAGAATGGAAGATTAAGGATTGGAAACAAATGTCCATTCCAGGGTTGGTGATTGCGAAGTTAGGGATGTAGGATATGTACTGATATAATGAAGTGGGGAGGAGCTTTTATCACATCAGAGAACAAAAGACGCAGAATTAAAGATTGTCGAATATACCATGGTTTGCGGCTATGATGGCTAGTAGGGGTAATGGGATAATTTGAATTGAATTAAAATCAAATTGTACATGTTTAAAAGGTGTGCCAGAGACACGATGGAGAGAAATATTGCATATTGTGATGTGACTTGGTGTAAATTTGTGAATTTGGACTATTGATATCCTTGAGAGGACATGATTTTGTATGTCTGCTATGATTTCCTGAACGAGTCTGGGTATCCGAAGTTTTGTTGAAAGATGGTTGATGTTGCCCACTCTATATTTATGTAGATTGTTGTATAATGCGCTGAGGATGTACTGACCATCATGCCCGGTTCTATGGTTATTAGCTAATCTTGCTGAATCGTGTGGATTGCGACCGTTGGGCTGCTTCAGGAACTGTGGATTTGTAATAGGTTATGGATTAAGGATGTCTTGAAACCTATAAATGCTCCTAAAATCATGAAGAGCCCTGAAACTTGAAGGACTTGAATGCATGAAGAGTGGATCTTATAAGTACCTACCTGGGGCCCATAGGTGAGTTTGGGATGTAAAAGGGAAGAGGGAAGAAGTAGGTGATGAAGTGATGGTAGATAAAATCGTATGTATGGGCAAAGGCATCATACGAGCACAAAAAAATAATGCGATGTATCCATGGCGGCCAATGGAAATGTATATAGCATGTGCCTTGCCGGCGTTTTCATCGATACATAACACTCTCGGTAGACAGACGCGAAGTTAAGGATTTTCTTAATATGTAACGGGTAAAGGTGTTTCGGATTATGTGCGGGATAGGGAGAGCGCAAATGGATGGTGAGGAAGTGAGAGGTATTCTTATGAAGTGAGCAAGAGCAAGAAGGAATACCATGCTAGTGGTTTCTCATGGTTGTTCGACGATTAATCGAGGATTTTTGTCTATGGTTTTGTTAATAGGATGGTACCCCTGGACTATAACCAAGGACGAATTTGAGGAGTGAAGATGTCTGCGAGTATGAGAAGTATAGAGGGACTATCGCGTTGAGTGTGTATAATAACCCTTGTGCTGAGAATGTGAATGGGGTGAAAAAAAGATGAATGATCATGATTTTGAATGCTGGATTCGAATTATTTGAAGAAATGACTTGATTAATATCGATGCACGAACACTAAAAACAACTGGATGAAGGGTATGGTGGCTCGTGCATAAAGGAGAGTGAAGAAGTGAAGCGAGTTTAAGAAAGGGAAAGGAATTTGTCTTGATCGAGACATTACGAGATCCGAGACGCAAAAGACAATTCGACTTCAGTTATCCAACTAGGGTTTGAGATCATAAGAAGTTCGTTCACAGTGTAATCCAACCGCCGGAGATGAAAATCGATTGAAAGAGGAAGAATCAGATTTAATTTCATCTTCGTATCAATCTTGAACGGCGCGGTTCTCTATAAGCTTTTCGAGCCCTTCTTCCAACTTTTTCCATAAAAACCATCTTTCAGCGAAAACACATGGCCACGTAATGGCAGCGATGATCCACGAAAAAATGTACAAGCTCTTCTCGCAATATCTTGTAAGTGACGCGGGCAGACAGAAGAGCGGAATACAGACCATGGCATGCACGTAACTAAGTGGTTATATCCGTTAGCATAAAAACTTGATGGGGAATTCATCCGGGCATATACAATCTGAATGCAAACAGCCAAAATACAACTGAAAGGGTTTGCTGTATAAGCAAAACTGTAACCAATGACTGCCAGAAATAAGCCTTGACCGTCCCCCGGCGTATACCACTCCACGTTATTAAACATTCCACCGGCTTGTCTCCGTAGAGTTGACACACCATTTCATAGAGAGCGGCGAAATATGCGAGAATTCGAATGGTAATTGGTAAATCGGCACGTCGTAGTTCTGGCTCCACGCACGCTAGGAGATCGTGAATGGTAAGGAGCGACTTGTTTTCGTTGATTCATGTTTACAAGATGAACAGACTCGGAGTAGTAAATAGGTTCTTTTCAATCTAATTTTCAGTTCAAGAAAATGAGGATGAGGATGATAACTAGAATGAAGATAAATAACGATTGAAATGTCTATGATATTATTTGTGATTTTTAAACAATGGTAAATGGTAATGGTGTGGCAAGGGTAACATCTGAGGAACGAAAAGGGGAAGGGGTCTCAAAGTCATGAGGAAGTTGTTTTTTGTATTTATATTCCAAAGAACAAGGTCTCTGGAAACGATCTGTGTAATTTACATCAGTTTACTATGTATAGTGTACCATCTAATGTATCTACCTAGGTAGATTCTGGGCTGTTCTAATAGTAACGTGAAACTAATTATCAGGTCATGTGATTCAATGATTGAATTCAGGTTGAACTCAAGTGCAGCACTGTATGAACAGCGGAGCCATTGACCGAACGGCCTTTCATTTACTAGAAAGAATATAAACGCTCGTCATCATCTACATTCCCACAAGAAGAGTTTTTTTTTGGAATTAATCAATGACATGATAAGAATATCGAACCATTTCGACAATATGACATGAGGTCAGGCACGCCCAGAAACATGTGTAGCTAGTTTTAAACTTGAATATCTCACACACTTGTGATGGAAGACTAAGTATTGTTGTGAAGAGGCGCCATTTTTCCACGATATGAGATAATTAGGCGAAAATTGAAGAGGAAATTTCACAAAAATCTCGAAATGTAAAATGACTCCTTGGATAATGATTGATCTGACGTGGAACTGAGAAGGTACATGTATCATTGAGGCCAGTAAGGTGTTGCATTTCCATGGGGGTTTGTCGCCAAGTATTCGAGGTATAATGAAATTGATCTATCCTTTGACTTCAATGTACACCGCCGCGCTCCTCCAGATCTCAAGCATCCACATACTCTATCGTTTCACTCGCAACCTCTATCCCTTTCCGAACCAAGTCTTGTGTCCCAAAACCATTCTCGACATCATGTACATAGATCCTATCGTTCCATTATCAGTCAAACCGTTCCTGCCTCTTATAGAATGCTACACATACCGGCGAAACCTCCCCAAAGAGCGACGTAGTATGGGTAGAGCATGATCTTGCTGCGAGAAGTCTGCATAACTTATCAGAATTGTCCTTCATTATAACCATAGGTATTATCTACCCCCACCCCCATGCCTGGGAATAGAGAGCAATTTACGTACTTGGTTCCATTGACGAATGTGCTTCTTAGCACCTTCTTGGAAGAGCGCCTGGTAGTAAGGAACGCGGTTCTCGCGGAGTTTGTAGCTATTTGTTTAAAAGAGTCAGTAAATGGGCTTGCAACAATTTCTCGCAGGTTCAATGAAGGATTGAGTCGGGTGTAGCCGTGATCTCCGCAACCTCTCAACATATGCCACGGTCCTGTAAAGACTTAGGATTGTCACTTACCCAGCCATTGTGTCTGTATTCGAGGCGTTACTGCGGTTTGTTTGGGGTATTCGAGGAAGTGGTTCGATGTTGAATTCGCAGGAAGCTCGGATTCAAAGCCGCGCTAGTGTTTATGACTAAGCATTTTCAACTTCCAAAGCAGCCCCAAAATATTTTGAAGAATGACAATGCTCGACTAACTTGTAAGCTTTAATGAAAAGCATGCGATACTTTCTATGGCAGTGATGGATCTGTATAAGTATCTGACCGAAATCTCAAGGGACGGCGCATCATAATGCGCCCTGCGTTACAACGACTCATCTCTAGATATTCATCATTGAATCTCCTTCGATATCTAGTACACGCATCGAATACCCCGCCGTCCGCCAACATTCAATACGATTGTGCTGGTAAGAGATGCAATCGAAACTACGCAAGTATCGGCATTGGGCTTGAAGCTGCCAATCAGTATGACTCGCAACATGATAGCCTTCTTACCACCCAACCAGCTGTACGGCATTTGGTTTCGAAAAGAGCTTCGAATGGCTCCAGCACAGTCATGCCTCATGCCGATACGAAATCGATGACTACCAAAAAATACAATAGATGGAAAAATTACTTCACACCTGGCGAACTTGAATATGAATCGCGTGTATCCGAAAGGGCTCGGGGAGGCGCACTACGATTAGTCGACAACCCGATTTATGAGAAAGACATTGAACTTTGGGCGGTGCTCTTGGTATATAGGCAACGAATTTATGGTGATGAGGGAGTGAGGATGATCTGGAATGCAATAATCACTAGGAATATCCAATTGCCAGTCGAAGGTTTGGAATCTTGGACAATGTGGAGGGCCTTTTTAGATTTAGGTCTAAACGATAAAGTTGTACTCGAAAGCATCATTCGATATGCGGATGGTCTACTGCAACAAACCGGTCAACGCTGGAATGGTCTTTATACGAGGCTCATGTATCATCTTTTAATGAGTGACAGAGGCGCCGAAGCATTTCAATGGCATCGAAGGTTAATGATGCATCATTCACCAGAGGCTAAAGCTTTCGAGAAGTTATGTTTCAAAGTGATTACTCTCGGGGGAGATATCGAATCTCTGCGGAAGATTTATGAAGGAAGTAGATTTCATGTATCATATTCCAGCATCATGGTACCATTATATCATCGAGAAGAATACTCATCTGCATACAAATGGCACTTCTCGCTTTTTCAGAAAAAAGACTTTCCCAAAACTGCAAGACCTACAGAAGATCTGATTCGACTGTTGACAAAATTCAGAAGTCCGTTGGCTCTTCGGGTCGCCCGCAGCTTGGTACATGCAGGAATATCCATACCTCCCGGTCTAGAGCATGAGCTTAAAGGCACTCAAAGTATATCTAGAGAGATGATGAATCTTATTCATGGTGAAGTCTTTCATATTAAACCTAAGAAATATGATGATGAATTGGGAGCTCGATGGCTTGCTACAACTTGGGTGCCATTAGATGTATCCATACAATCCATCCACGCACTGGGAGTCAAAGAAATCGGGCCCCTATCATTTCAGTCCATTGCTCTGCGGGATCCGGATACCCAAGCTATCATTAAGAGACTCGATCAGCTCGCAGATCTTGGTATATCTCCTGGCCAGTCAAAGTTTGTCAAGGCTGTGGAATTTTTTGCGAGGGAGGGAAATCAAGAATTCGTAAACGCATTAGTAAACAGCGACCAGCATCCTGCAGCACTTGACGATTGGATACTCCAAGAGAAACTCTTGGCTTCATATGCAGCCAAAGAACAATTAACCGAATTCCGACAAGCGATGGCCATAAGATTAGTCGGGAGTAGAACTCCTGATTTTGACGTTTACAACATACACCTTAGGATTTGCGTTATCAGACACCAATGGAACGCTGTGCTGAGGACGTTATCCGATATGCGGATAAATCATATACCGGTGAAACCAGCTTCGATATCCTGTATTCTGCGGCAACTCTTACGACCACGTCGGCGCGGTCGGCGACCAGTAATGGATCCTAAGCACAATAATTTCGATGATGTAACTATGGCTACCAAGACTCTGACAGGCATCATGACATCCGGCTCATCAGTTCCAGTACATCATTGGACCGAAATCATTCGGCGACTAGGGATGCTTGGCCGCGAAAAAGAGTTACACAATTTGTGCATGTTTTTAGCTTCCTGGTATGGCTCAAAAAATCATGATCTTCTACCTGGTGCAAATTATCTACGGATTCGAGATCGCACGCAAGTTCCAGATGATCTAGTTCCCAAGTGGCACCATCAACATCCTCTCAAGCGTCTCTTCCCACCCAGTCTGCAAAGAGCCATTGTGGAATGGGGTTTTCAACGAGCGTTAGCGAGCCCGTCGCCAAAGATTCCAGGTTTTGTCTGCGCGAGTAATAAAGTAACATACAGTATCACGAACGGTATTGTACTTTTGCGAGAACTTCACCATATGGGCGTAGAGATCGAACCACATGCGATCAGGAGAGCAGTTGTTAATCGTTTGATCATTCTCTATGGGCCAGGAAGATCCACTATTAAAGCGAATCGGCAAGCGCGAATTCTGAATCCTCTAAGCTTGGAAGAGGCAATAGCTGAGATTGACAATTGTCTACCAGGGACAACAATGTTCCCTTATCCAGATGCGGCGAAACATATTCGACACCAAGCTAATATGAGATTTTTAAGAATTAGACGTTGGCGCTTGAAGCGAGATGCTAGATGGCGATTGACAGGGAGGTTTTGATTGTAGGACTAGGGTCTGTACGAATGTTGTATCATATTTTGAATTGATGTCAGGTTTTATATTAATGTAGCTTTGATATTTCATGGTCTTTAAATCTCAATCATATCAAATTTACAGAGCAATTGTGTTTTTCAAATGACCTTGCAGACAGTGTTCCTCTTTAAAGTCCCATCTGCCCGGACGGAAGAAATCATACATCTGATGCGGTATTCCCGGGATTAGCTACCGGCCATATGCAATGTGCCATTCCCTTCACAATCGGACGAGAAGGACAGCCGACAAACGCGATTTGATCAGATGCGAATGTGTCGGTACCAACCGTTCATGATCAGGAGGAAAGAGCTAAGATACCTGTAGTGCGGTAATTTTTGAACGATATGGGAGGGGTTGCTTAGATGCAATTCATGTGAGCCGAAATTGAGATTTGAGGAAGAGCAAGTGATACAAAATTCCTACACGATTTTCTCTTCTTCTGATATTTCATGTGTTTAGAAGCATACGAGCAAACCTTTCTGATGGAGCTTATGTCTTGCCTGCAGATGTACATAATAATGAAGAAGTCTATCGTCATTGTGAGTCTAATTCGGGGATAGTGACTGATCTTTTACATGCCGATGTTTGTATTGCTACTGGTGATGAAGGTCTGATGATAATGTTTCCACAAACGCCGATTTTTTGAAATCGGTGTTTGAAGTCTGAGTCATGTATACAGATATGTGCTCGTTCGTCTGCTTCTCATATAAGAATAGAAGTTTTGCGCTCATAATCGTAAAGATTCCTATTCACATCCCTCTTGGTTTTGAAACCAACTCAAATCGAAGGAATAAGATAAGTCTACAAAACAACAAGACAAATTACAACATACCGCATCACTATGTCGAACGGTGCTCCCCCAATCATACATCCTCCCTATTTCCCTGGAGATCACGCACAATGGACTACCAACGGCGATTGCTTATACGTCATAGTACAAACGACCCGAATAGAAGGTACTCACGGGTTTGAGTACACGGTTAGGCCTACTCAATTCTCGACTCGTGATAGGGTGATGAGCAGGGCTAGGGAGGAAGATTTGTGGGTTTTTGCTAGGAACAACTCATCGTTAGGAGGATAAATGAAATCTAGATGTTCGTATTTAGTGGGGAGATTCTAGCGATGCTTGAAAAGGGGTTCTCGAGTGTGGCGTGGGATTATTTGTATGCAGTGGACATTCTGATGGATATTCAACTTCTCGAAATCACCAACGTTCATCAATCAATATGGTACTTCCCTGTACTCAGCGACACTCTAGTCGTGGCGTACCAAAATGAAAAGTTGATCTTGCTAAGTGAATAAAAAATCAATAGAATATCATTTCGAGATTGAATCGATTATCAGTCATTGACTTTGGTACTTTAGAATCTACCATTCCAATTTGAACAATTTTGATTCGTTATTTATTGTGAGATATCAATTCGTGTTATGGTATATGGGAGAGTGTACCAAAACTCAACGGAGCCTTATCAATCCTTTGCTATCCGACTTAGCTGTCCCTCTTCAACCTTCTTCACTTCCCCATTCTCTAACTTTATCATATAACAACACCTAATGTTGAAATTTCCCCGCCCTTCCTCAGGACAAACTTCCTCTCTCATGCGCTTTGATCTCACGATAACGGTAATGAGTTTAGCGTTCTCTGTCAAAGCACCAATGCTTGAATGAATTTCAGATATCGAGTCTCGGTTCGTAGTAACGTTGCTAGTTTCTGGTGCAGTTTGGATGTCAGATGTAGGTGCTGTTGATATCTCTCCTTTTCCGGTCCAATAAGCACGAGCGCCTTTCTTAAATGTTACTTTTGTAGGATCCTGACGTTCGTTAGTTGAGATTTCGCGAGTGAGTAGGGGGTAAGCGGACGGATGGGAGAATGGATGTTTCATCGGAGCAATTAGAGCAGGAATTGCCCATCAAGGGTTTTTGGGTGGAGTCTGGAATCATGGCGACAGCGACTGTGATATTTGTGACGCAATCAGAATCGAATAATCTGTGGTGTCTGGAGATGGTAAAATTTGACGAGTATTTATTTGAAATAAATAAATTTTGATTTTCTGCTACAGCACCTTCTTGTCTATACTATACGTAAGTTCTAACTTATATAACTGAAGATTAGTTCGCTTTTCAGTCGCTTAGGATTCACTACGTCTGCAAAACGCATCATTAGCAACTATCTACAAACTCACGACTCTGATTCACTCCAAAACTGTTCGGGAACACTCAACAATCACGTTCCAATTATACAAATGAGCTGACTTCGGTGACGTTATCAGGGTGTCTCATAGTCTGGACTGTAGTTTAACAATCAAAAGCCTTGGAGCATTCAATCCCCAACAGATATTGAAATTGCTTTTGTTACCAGCTTATTAATTTGAAACAACAAATCTATACTCAAACCCCATAATAGAATTTAATGGAGAACCCATATCAAAATATAAAATCACAACCGGTCAAGAACAAAAACTTTCAAAAATGGCATCAAAATCAACGACTTCTATAATTCCAAACCCAGCCATGTGTTCAAGACCTACGATTCTTACACAAGACTAGATCAACTCATATCGCTACTCCACATTAACACCCTCTACTTCTTTGTAATTCCGACCAAATCTGATAATCAGAGTCATGTCAACTCCTTTCCATTGACCTTTTGCACGATTGTATCCGCGTCGACTCGTACATCATAAAAAACGCTAACTTCTTCGGGTGTGATAGTTCTAGTGGTACTGGTAGTCGAAGCCCCGTTCGAATTTACTCCTCGGTTTGAACGTGGCGCCGCAATAACGGTTTCGTGTTTTTTAACCACAGCAACACGAATTTTAGCATTGCGGTTTGAATTATTGGTTAAGGGAGGCGAAGAAGAAGAGGATAATGATGGTGCTGGTGATGGTGAGGGAGGAGGTGTAGTTCCTTTGTGACCGGTCCAAAAGATTATGTCGCCTGTTTTGAATGCTTCCGTGGATTGTGGAACCTTCAGTATGTTAGCTGGAGTTTGTATCTAGACGCAGGGTATCAAATAAACGGAGGGTATGACGAACAACCGAGGGATCAGCTCTCGAAGAATCGGGAAAGAGCGCTTCCATGAATGGAGTTTGGGGTCGGCGCGACATGGTTGCTTTTTTTTATTTTGGTCGGGAAAGATTCAGTCGTGTGTTTTTAGAATTTCTCGTGAGCTTAAGAGCGATTTAACGAGTTTCTAGTGAATCAAGGATAATATTACTTTCAATTATACTTATTTGGCATCCAATTTTCCTCTTATAGAAGTGAATAGCTTTAAATATCACAATAGTGAATAGGGGTTTCTGTGTATCCCAGGTGCAAGCGGGCGTTATAGAGTCTCATCGACGTGAACACTATACTGATTTCAATTGATGGAAAACCGAATCAGACGAACAGAGATGTAGTTTTTGCTTGTCTTTTTAGTGATTAACATGAATTTGAAAGTAATTCGGAGAGTTTGAGCATTCTTGGTCGAAAGGAAACACACTCAAAGATCGAACATCTCACTTCACTTGCAACAGTTCTTCTTTTTGAATCAGGTCTTGTAAGATAAAATCCATAAAAACATAGCTTTGAGAGCAAGGTTGTGCAGATTCGGGAAGAAGAGGTTCTAACATTAATGAGAGGACGGATTAAAATGTACATATCTGGTCTCTAAGTATGAGTATCTTCGGATATTTACATGGCGAAAACGAGTCGCAGAAGCATAATCCCAGTAACTATCATCCTCTTCAAAGCTACCAAAAATTTCAACCCATCCTCCAAAATCCCAAGCTACTGACCACTTTCCAACTATTCCAATACCGGACGCCAGCTTAACTCTTTGCCATTGACTCTATACTTTGTAGCGCCATTAAATAACATGATATCATACCATTCATCCACATCTCCGTCTTTTGCCTCGGAAATTCTCCGTGATTGATAGATGCATGTAGAAGAAGATGCAGGAACAGCGGGGTTCGCATGCTTGTTTAAAATGGTGGCGCGAATCGAGACAGGTACCGATGGTGTCCAAATTAGGTATGAGGGGTTAGTCCAATACACACGAGTGTTGACCTCAAACACTTTGCCTGCGAATGGATCATAGAGTGGTGATGGAGCTGGACCACCACCGAAGTCGTTTGTTGGATTGGACATTGCGATGAATTTCTCAGCCTGGCACAAATGTTGTAAAAAGCGCCGGTCTTTACGATTTGCTTCGATAATCTCAGACTCAAACCCTAAGAAAGTCTAACGCTTAAGCCTGTCTGTTGTGCATTATATATATGAGCGTTCTTCTCCCGCGAAATGAGGGGTTTGATCGCTTGGCAGGTGACTTGATACTAACATATTTGCTTGCAATAACCGTACTAACGTAGTTGAATGACCTTAAGTCATTAGAGATCAGGTTCAGGAAACTTATCCTCGTATTCTACTGAGAATGACACATCCTCCTGTACTACTCAAGATTTGTGACCTTGCTGATTTGTGATTGTAAGGCCAAGGTCAAACACCTCCAGAGGCTGACTCGTGATTGACAAGCGCTGCTCTGGTTCATGTGAAAGTGTCATTGAGCAATGGGTGGGAAACAGTCATTGGGGACTTGATTCATATATATTGCCTTCCACCACCCACTCAGTTTCATAGCGTCGACATCATTTCGCACATCCAGTCTTGAAGCTACCATATTTGACTTGCGTTTTGATATCTATTCGGGGCATAGATTCAGAAGCACAATTCCGAAGTAAAAACGAGGAAATAAATACTGAAATAACAGACATGCCACCAGTAAGAAGAAGAAGGACACCCCAGGAAAAATTGCGCGCTTACAATGATAAAAATGCGGAGGTAACACACTACACATCTTCCCAATACACAATGAAACTGACCGATATAGGATCCCACCCTAATATACAAAGGCGAACGCTGTCCCGACGCGACAATTTGCGTCTTATCGCGTGTCATATGGATCCGAGGGGAGAACAAGTTTGCGGACGCAGTCGTGGTTTCGGGCCCTACTCTCGCCGGCGAAGGTCAACGCGAGCGGATCGTGGTTGCCGAGAACGCGAGTAGTCGATATCACTGGCATACGTATTTTGTTCGATATTTGAATGATGGGGAGACTCGATCTCATGTCTCGGATAGGCCAGTGGCAGAGGCGGATCTTGTTGAGAGAGCCTATCCTAATTCCAAGGTAGATCGACCAGGCTCTACAAATACTTGATAATGTGTAAGATATAATCTTACAATCTACTCATGATCAAATAATGCACTGTTGAATGAATGAAGTGTGGCCAAGAAGTATTAAATTTTTGTAATTGAGTCGCTGGTTGGGATTCAAAATTGCGAATGGATAGGAAAAATTAGCGAAACTATCAGATCGATGTATACAGTAGCAGTATGAAACAATTTTGATATTGAAGTTAGCGTAGATGCGTGCCAAGTAGAGTTAAAGATCCCTATGAATAGTCAAATCTGTGGCTCGTACACCTCATGTTGGTGCAAGTGATAATCTCCCAAACCCTCACCTTGGCGAGAGTTGAAGCAAAGCAAGGAGAGTTGCCGGAATGACACAAAAAAATGCTGTATTTGGAATCATACACAAAACTACTCACCTTAGGAGTTACTGATCGTGGTATCAAGAAAAGCGCTGACTCGAAATCACTATGTATGTTGTATGCTAACCTGTTCAATGGAACTTAAAAAAAAATGATGAGTGTTCTCATGGATTGAATGTTCACCTGTTCAATGGAACTTAAAAAAAAATGATGAGTGTTCTCATGGATTGAATGTTCACCTGTTCAATGGAACTTAAAGAAAATGATGAGTGTTCTCATGGATTGAATGGTCCCCCAGGTACAATATTTGTGAGTGATTGGGATTTTGAGACGATTCAACCCGCGCAACCTTGAAGATACTTCAACGAACCAAGAAACTCTTCTCCGTGTGGGGTGGCATTGCAGTTTTTATGAATTGACAATGAAGTTAAACTCCCTCATCGACTGCAAGCTATTGCATCAAAGCATTCACTAGTTGGAAGGCCTGTAAGACTCTTCTAGGAGTCATCAGCATCAATCTGTTAGGAGTCATCAGCATCGATCTCGAATATGGGTGAATAACATTTCTATGATGATCCATGGTTGTCATGATCATTCATATAGCGCTGTATATGACACTTCGGCAAACACCAAGGAACATTGAACCTTTGGGGGAACGGAAACTTGTTGAATCTTACCTCCCTTGTCCATGCATAAGAAGGATCACAGTGCACCTTATGTGAAGACTCTTCTCTCATTCAACTTACATTTGGGTATCAGTTCTAGGCGCTCGTTATTCAATTTCCTCCGTTGTGCAAAGCAAACCAGAAAAATCAGCGTCACCCTTGAGTAATTTAGAATAGTCACTCTGGGAGTTCATTGGGGGAGTTGGAATCATCAACTTGAGCGTTCATCTACAGTACAGTAGTCTAGCTCTTCGATTTTCAATAGAATTTTAGAAGTAAATATGGCTGAGGGAGCCAGATCGATGGATAACGAACACAAGGGTCATGCTGACCTCCAGCATTACAATACAACGAATGCGGCAGTGATAAATTCTTGACACCCTCAATCAGTTATGTAGCTAACTCCAATTCAGAGACAAGATAGATCGACTGTCCCAGATGCGAAATTCCACGCTGGATCTCGCGTCTATTATGACCATCCGGATATTCCGTTAGGGAAACTCAAAGCAGTAGTGAAAGCAGGTCCTTTCTTTTTTAATGAAAAAATGGAGACATCCAAAGCGAATGAAGAGCATGTCTGGCACATTTACAAAATCCATTATCACTTTGATGGAGAGACTACACTTCTCGAGAACTGTAAGGTTGCAGAGTCAGACTTAAACAGAAGAACGGAGTATGATGCAATTTTGGATTAGATAAGCGGACAGGCAAATTGAACATCGTTGGTTTTGTACTATACAAAAATGCAAGTTCCCGTGTTGATCAAGTGTTGATTGGTCAGCCACTTCGTGACTTTGTCGAGATGCCATGTACAATGCGCATAGCCTCATTTGTGCGAGGTCGGAATTTGTTGTCGTTAGACTGCAGCCTCGAAGGGCAATCCTTATATATGAACAACAATGACTCGCAAGCTTGCCAAACTTCTGGCATTTTCCTAACTAACTTGACAAATGCAAAGAAACAAGACGGCTGTCAGAGAATTTCCAATGACTACTTTGCCACTCGACACCAACGATGAAGATTTGATGGAGAAAGGGGAACTTGGAGTTCGTGATGTGGTCATGGCCACTTTCTTAGACAATAAAACATTGCAGCCAATCAGATTAGAAGGTGTTACACAGGAACAATTCAAGCAGTCGCTACCAAGTCAGACGACGGAACGTTATCTTCAATACTTACGAGGTGTCAAAGGTAGAAAGGACGCAAAAGAATGTATCGTCAGCACAAGTAAGCGTGAATTGGGAGCTCTATTACTTAACCTATGCTGATCCATACATAGTTGAGCGGCGCCCTCAAGGCTATCCACAGCTCGCGGCCGTCATAGACAGTGATGAACAATTCATGTTGTATCGACGATTTGGCCACCTACAAGCACGCATCTTGCTCAACAAACAGGACGAATTGCGAGAGCTAGAGGATCGGCTTGCTCATATAGACAGGTGTTATGCGAGAAGATGGCCCGCAAGGCTGCGCTCCAGAGACATCTGTAACGCCGAAAGCAATGATCTTAAAGGCATTCTTGAGGCAATTGAGGAAAAGTACAAGGAATATGGTGAGTCTAGCGTGTTGAGCCGATAAGAATGCTAATCTGATAATTCCGATACCAATGAAGTTCAGCTCTTGACGCACGCACAAACTTTGACGAGTTTCGACCGGCCAATGACGGTGGACTACTTAAGACTGAAGAGTTACTTTGATCGAGAAGCTCCTCTTTGCGGAGATGAGCAACAGTATATCCTCACTAAAGAGGATCTCATCACCCTCAAGCCAAGTCGAGAAAATACATGGTTGGATTCCGCTGTTGAAAAGATACCACAGAATTTTCCATGCCGCTTGACGCGAGTGAGTAATTTTATTGATGTAGTGGGTATTGCTGACAGGTTTCTATAGTATATATTTGCTTCCATAGTTCGTATAATGTACGTGATCTCAAAGCTGCTCGTACTGATTTGGATTTGGATTAGGAACTCCAACAAAAAACAGATCCTAGCACTACAAAGATCGTTCTGTTTAATCCAGATAGAGTAAATGCAATAGTGTCAGCGATTCTTCTTGTCACAGTTCTCACGCTTCTCATCGTCCCAGTCTACATACTTTGGTACTTGAATCATATATCAACATCGAGTTCGTTCATTGGCGTAGTTATCACGGTTCTCCTTGTTTTTACCTTCATCTTCTCTGCAGTTTTATCGCTCTTCACCCGAGCCAAACGTCACGAGGTTCTGGCTGCCGCAGCTGCGTAAGTTCCATTTCTCCTATTTTCTTGCACTTGTATGCTAAAACGGTTCAGATACTGTGCAGTTCTTGTTGTATTCGTGGGAAATGTTGGAAGCCTGTCTCCACCAGCAGGAGGATAAATGATATGAGAGTGAATGACAGGCAGGAGTGTTTATGCTCGGACACTTCGAGAAAATTTGTCGCTCGCGAAAGTGCAATGCTGCTCAATAACTTGGACCTTGATGAATAGATGACAGAGGTCGGCAATTTCGATGCTTTGACAACGAGGTTGAAAATATGACGGCCAAAGTTCTGAGTGGGCTGAGCTGAGAGAGCACTGCGCACGTCTCCCGCAGAACGAAGGAGGAACCTGGGTTCCTAATATATCAGGTTACAACATTTTCAACGTTCGATATCATTTCAGATAATCATAATCGTTGCCTATCATGGATAAAAATTATAAAAATTATAAAAATTGAAGAGCTCTGTTTATCTCTAGCTACCAACTAGTTTGATCTTTGGTTTACCGTATATTTATATCCGTACGTTATATACAACGAGATTTGTATTTCAACGTGAAGTGATCGAGTGCCGCCTTGTTTTCACCCGTCCACATGAAGAAAGAGCATTGGGCACGTGTGGGTCAAATGAGCTAATCCCTAAGAGAACTAGTTCGGATCTTCACCAAGGGTTCTCCATCATCATGATCATCTCCTCGGTTCGAACAAGAATCAAAGAGCAAAAGATTCACAGGAACCCCGAGAAGTACACCATCGAATATACGAACTCACGGATGTACCTAAGGGTGTCCTCCTTGAGACTAGGAAGTATGGTCGGCAAATGGATACTAGGTAATCCTAGAAACAACCGACTCCATTCAGTGGAAAAGACATGTCACATGATGAAAAATGCTCATGTTGGAACTACTAGGTCTATACAGTCAGATGCCGAAGGATCACAACAGTACAGCAAGTCAAATTTGTCATCTTAAGCTTTTTAGAGTGTTGGATAGTTCTGCACATTTCTCAATTGTGGCATGAAGCTTCAACGCCATAATGGATGTCGAAGGGCAAAAGGACAAAAAGTTTGTCGATTTGAAATTCAATCTCAAATCGTTTGGTTATTATCCACTCTGGATTTTGAGTTCTGGATTTTTCTTGGGCTTTCAAACTATCGGATTGAGCCCTCCTCTAGTAAGGTAATCGTAGATGATTTCAGTTCTCGATCCAACTAACCACTGATCAATGAACAATGAATCTCGATGCCGCTGCCTCATCGCGAAGAAGTATAGACGGTCAACTTGAAAGCACAGCCCCAAAGATTGGTAAAAGAAGATGAAAAGCACTATATGAAATCATGTGACTTGGAGACTTTCATCGCAGCCTGCTGAGTTCGAGCTCTCTTTCAAGACTAATGTTTCTCGGAAGTGCTTACCGACTGCCAAGACCATTTATATCGAAAGTTCGGATTTGTGAGTGGGCTTAGGATTGTTCATATTCGGCGGACGCCAGAAGCCGCAAGGAGTATTATTAGCTTTGGTTATACGAGATGTGTTTCAAAGAAGGGGGACCGATCGGACTATACTGACCCTACATCCATCAAAATTAAGGACATCATTCACACTTCAAAATTGTCCGATTGATATGTGCCAACATAGAGACTACACAGACTACATGCAATCTCCGATTGGCGTGGCTCGAGGTGTACATATACGAGTGTTGATGCCTTTCAGAGCTCTAGTATCAAAGCAACTTCTAAATACGGTGGTTGCTATTGTCCAAGACTTTGACTACACATAACAAACACATGGCTCATTGCTGCGCGCCTAGGAAATTTGTTCTTTGCACTAAGCTCCATTGATCAAAATTTGTTCATAGAATAACGCTAATATCCGAAGAGGCGAGAAGGAGGTACTATTTAAGCTTTTTTCTGTGGATTACTCTCATTATTCATCCAGAAAGGAACATTGGTCCGCACGGGAAGTCTTCTGGTACCTGCATTGAGGGGGTTCAAAGCGGCGGGTACCTTACTGAGTGCACCGGGCGTTCCCAAGGATTAACAACACTAAAGTTTTTAGTGTGAGCACTAATTGCTCAAAGCGTCTTATCATTCTCTCATCCGAAGATTTACTCATCGCTTATTTGCCATTGAATTACACGTTCTTTGGGATTGCGGGAATTTTGTCAAATTGGCAGCTCGACGCAGTTGAGGAAAATTCAAGCGATTCTAGCATCAAAGAACTAGGCGATAAAGAATCCAGATGAACAGGTACTTTCTAGCTGAGCTAAAAATTCATTCTTCGGGTTCTCATTTCCTTCCATGAGCTAGTCGCCTGGGAGCCCGTCTATTCTCCACGATGAAGCCGACTTTGCACTCACTAGTTCACATTCTTGGTTACTCGAGGGTCCTCCGTATACTTCAACCAAAACATATATCTAGGTTGATCTTTCCCTCTATTTTCTTTTTCTCATCATCCAACATTCACAATCATTCTTTACACACTCTTCTTTCTCCAACTCGCATCTATCTTTAAAATGCATTCTTCTTCGCTCCTTATTGCAGGCTTTGCAGCTCTTGCTGCAGCCAAACCAGCTGCTCAAGGCATTGATTTTGCCTCCGTTAATGCTATTGCTCTTCCAACCATCACTGGTCCACACCCAACTGCCACCAAAGAATCTATAGTTATCGACAACGCTGCTGCTTCCGCTTCAGGATCTGCTAAGGCTACTGGTCTTGCTACTGCTTCAGCAACTGCTTCCCAAAACGTCAAACGTACCTACTGGGGTTGGGGTGGAAATGGCGGATGGGGAGGAAATGGTGGATGGAGTAACGGAGGAGGAAGTGGAGGAGCCGCCAGCACAAGTTGCACAACCACCACTCAGAGCACTCCCACCTCAACTACAACCCAAAACAGTGTTCCTACTTCTTCTACTGCTGCTGTACCAGAAACCACCCCAGATGTCAGCAAAGCATGCGCAATTCAACCAGATGGTTACGGACCAAAGGTCCAACCAGATACTGTTGATGCTTTCCTCGCTTATACTCAATTCCACACTGACGCCAAAAATGCCGCCACTCCCTCCGGTTATACTCAATCCTTCGTTGATCTCAACGCTGCAGTAACTGCTGTCACCTATCTCGGACTCACCACCTTCACCACCTATGATGTCGCTCAGTGCGGTTCCCTGTGCGATAGCACCTCCCTCTGCACAGGTTTCAACATCTACGTTGAGCGTGATCCATTCATGAATCCATCTGCCGACTGCCCAAACCCAGCCTCTATCACCAACTACAAGTGTACTCTTTGGGGCTCTGGCGTCACTACTGAATCTGCTACCAACACCGGTCAAATGCGCACTGATTTCCAAGTCGTCATCACCGGTTCCAACGGATACTCCAAGACCGCCACTCCTGCACCACAACCAGGCTGGCAGCCAGCTCAACAATGCGGTGGTGGAAACAAGGGACACTCTCACCCAAACACCTGCTTGGGACAAGCTTTCTTCCCCGGTCCATACAACCCCGCTGTCTGCGCCGGCTATGCTACCGCCCAGAACTCTAAGAACCTTTCCCTCATCTCCTGGTGGATGCAAATGATCTACAAGTTCTTGAACTACTCTCCATTCCAATGCAAGTTCTTCAACTCCTACATGTTGAAGAAGAACGGAAAGCCAATGGGTACCTACTGTTCCTTGTTCGCCCAATCCTACTCCAGCAACCAAGCTACCTATAACCCTGGCCAACAAGGTTCCGATAGCTGGACTTGCGAGAGCTCGTACACTTATACTCTTAACTAAACTAAGAGATTGATAAGATGTGAAGAGGAGAGAACAATGAGAGATGGCTGAGATGGTGAGAGGGGTAAAAAGGAGGATAGGATAGGATAGAATGGAATATGATGGGGTATGATGGATTGGATGAAACACAAAGCAAAGAGGGCTTTTTTAATGCGCTAATGTCTCACTTGAGACGAAAATTTCTTGTCACTCTTTTATGTTTAATTTTTAGTCGATCAGATGAGGAGGCATGATTTTTGGATCATATTTTGTCGAATGCAATATTTAATGGATTTCTCTGCAACTTTTATTTGATCTCTTGTGTTGTGATTAATTGATTGATTGAGGTGTGATGTGATATGTAATCAAGTGAGATTAAATTGAATATTCGGTGAATAGAATTTCATTTCGAGTATGAATTTCTGGTGATAGATTCCTCGAGTTTTTTATCAAATATTTCATCCATGCATTTTGGAGTTTCTGATTCTTCCTCTGCGAGATTTCTATGGATGGAGTGATATATTGAATGATACTATCTCATCACATCTCCCATCTCATCCATCCATCATGCCCATCCATCTTACTCACCCCGCTCATCTCCTCCCATTCACCAAAACCCTTCTTTAACTTCATTGCAGCAGGTGCAAATATATTTGACTTTTTAAATCGACAATAACCTCAGTGCAGATTGAAAACATATCAATGATTAATTCGCAAATAACCACCCAAAAACGCCAGATCTTATTCCCACTCCCACTCTGTGGATACACCGCTCTAAAAAATCCACCTCAAAACCCTTTCCACCTTCCCCCTCGCCGTCCTCTCCCTCTCCCTCTCCTTCTCATCCTCCTCCCCAATAACATGCACATCGGTCTGCAAATCCATCTCCTCATAACTCACCACCTTCGTTCCCTTCAGCCACTTCCAACCCAGCCACATGACCGCCATAACCGGCAGCTCAATATAAAAGCTCACGAAATCCACCGCGCTAAATGTCGGACTGAAGCAGCTCCATCCCTGCACCAGCACAATCACCACATTGAGCAGGACGCATATCCACGGTCCCCACGGATACGTCCAGTTTTTAAACGGCAAGAGGTGAGTTTTTCCCTGGAGCTCCAAGGCCCCGCGGAACCGAATCGAGGTTACTCCGATAGCGATCCAAGCTAATTGATTACTGACGCCCACGAGATTTTGCAACCACGTCCATAACTGTCCTGCGCCGATGAAGCTTGCTCCGAAACAGAGACCGCTGATGGCGCTGGTAGCTAAGACTGCTACCCAGGGAACTTTATTGCGGTTGAGTTTTCCGAAGAATTGAGGCGCGTGACGATCGACGGACAGGGCGTAGAGGAGTCGGGTTCCGGCGAACAGAGCGTGGTTTCCTGCTGAAATGACGGAGGTGAGGATTACGGCGTTCATGAAGGAACCTGCGGCTTTGGCGCCGACCATTTGGAATACGAGGGTGAATGGGGAAGTGGTGGTTGTTTTGCTGGAGAGTCCGGGATAGTTGTAAGGGATGTTGAGACCGATGAGGAAGACGGAAAGGATGTAGAAGATGAGGATACGCCAGAAGACATTTTTCACTACACGAGGAAGATTCTTGGTGGGGTTTTTGGTTTCCCCCGCGGTTATGGCGATGGATTCGGTGCCGCCGTCTGGAGAGGAATTAGATTGGGGGTTTTTCTTGGGCGAAGGGGATACTTACATGCGAAAGACGCGGTTACGAAGACGGAGGCAAATCCACCGATTCCTCCTACGAAGGGTGCGTCGCCAATATACCAGTTGTGTGCTCCGAGATATGTATGAGAAGTGTTACCTCCGCAGTTGACTACAATTCCTAGAATTATGAAGATCTGGAGAGATATTAGAATTCTTCAATAAAACCAAAAACCCCAAAACACTGAAAATAAATACTCTCTCATATTCCACATCAAATAGGACAATCATTACTTTTGAATGTTAAATATAAACATCCAAAAGCTTTTGATTTAATGATCTCCTTCAGTTTTGAATGGGTATCAAAAGTTGAATCGGTATCATTATTCAAGTAGTAATCTCGAATAACAATCTCACTGACATCTCACCTTATTCGAGAGATCTAGATACCAGCTTTTCATCCAGATGGAGGCACTTGAACCTATAAAACCGCAGGAAACAAAAGTCACCTACCGTAATAGTAATCACTTTCAACAAACTCAACCAGTATTCAAGCTAAAATCCCATCAATCAGCATCTTTCCATCATGTCCATCAAAATATCCCCAAACTCACCTCTCCATAAGCCTTGACCGTAATAATATTAGCCAAAACCAACAGCACCCAAAAAATCAACGCCAATCCCCAACCCGGCAATCCAGTATCTCCCCAATACGCCCAGACCAACTGCAGCGCGACCAAATCGGACGCCGTGCTGACCGCATCGTTAAACCAATAATTCCACGTCAGAGCAAACCCCAATCCATCATCTACATATCGGCCTGCAAAGGTACAGAAACTTCCCGCAATGGGAACAAATGCCGCCATTTCCCCCAGCGAAAGCATAGTTAACATGACGATGAATCCGACGATGAGATAGGCGATGAGAATCGATGCCGGACCACCTGTTGCGAGGGATTTCCCCGTACCGAGAAAAAGACCTGTGCCGATCGTGCCGCCGATGGCTATCATTTGTACTTGACGGGCTGAGAGGGAGCGAGCGAGTTTATCTGCGACGATGGGACGCTCCTGATCGTCATGGTGAAGATTGTTTGCTTCCGCATCTTTGGTATGGTCGATCACGTGGATATTTTCATTTTTTGATCGGAGATGAGAGTTTGACATTTTGAGATGAGGGAGGAGAGAATGTCGATCTCTTATTTCATCTGTGCTGTCTTGAGAAGGTATTGAGATTGAATTTTAGTCAAGAATCAGTGTAGTGGAAGAGAACTATGCGTATGCAGGAGGATAAGGATATGCAGGTTGTCATCTCCATGATTTTGAAATGTGCTCGAAGAAATAAGTAACTTCCAATGACGAATAATCGACAGAAAAATTCGTGATGCGAATGGCGTGCTTGCTCTAGTCTGAGAAGAAAATTTAATTCGCTCGCGGTATTACGTACGAATTGTAAGGTTCTGCTCGTTGAGGTTGGTTGAAGGATGGCGGGGTACATGGGGGTTGGCTCCCCGCAGCCCTTAGCGAGATATAATTTGTGTATGACAGGGGTTTGGATCTGGATTCACGTTAAAGTTCAAAAGTTCAGACGATTCGTAAACTTCGAGAAATGGAAAATAAGGAATAGTTTTGTAGATCGTATTGCTTGATACGAGTAGTATGATACAGGAAATGTCTAATTATCATTGGTTGGTTACTAAGCCAATCCAAACACTAATTACCTACGTAGGTAGAAAAAACAAGCTTTGAATCATTTTGCAAAACGTCAAATTTATATACTCAAGTACATACATGAAATCCAGCAAAACTAGAAGCGTCTGTATCTAAAACTCGGCAATTATAGGACATAAGAGAGTGTCGCGAGCGATAGGGGTATTGTTAAAAAAATAAAACCACAAAACTAAATGTCAAACCACAAGATTTTATTCTAAGATTTCGAAAATTGAGTCAAAACTACCTGAATAAAGCTACACACCATTAACATATAGATTTTTCATAGCCCTAAAAGACATTGATATATTTTTCTTCAATTCATCCGCCCGGCCAACCATAGATACTCCAATCGAAAACGGACCAGCCAGAACCAAGGAAATAAAAGGAGAAGGAATCAGGAAAAAAATAATACGATTTTCTCTCCATCACATTGAAAAATCTATCCACGCAGAACCTTTACCTATTCCTCCTCCTCATTGGCAACAATATAAAGATCAACTGGCGCAACGATGATCGAACTTGTTATTGCGCCATTTCCAATAGCGAGTTCAGTTTGTCCGTCATTGTTTGCTGTTAATCTATTAGTATATTTCATCTCATCTAGCTGTCTCGGCACAATACCTAGAGACCCGGAAAATGACAACATACCATTTATGAGATAGAATTTCCCATAAATATCTCCATTGGCCGTACATGACACTTTCAAATTGCCATCTATGCTACAAACCAATGGCCAAGCCGGAACTACCCATCCTGTAAAACCAACTGGTGCCACCTTGATGGATGGAGGCGAATACGATGCTGTAGCCCATAGGATATATAGACCCGACGTCAAGTATCCAGTAGCAGGATCAAACGTGAATGGGAAAACTGATTGACCATAATTCAAATTAAAGCCAGCAAAATATTCCGCAGCTTGTTGAATCATAAGACTCGTGCCATCAGCTATAGTTCCAGAATTCTGAGCCTGGATAAAGAAGCTTTGAGGCACTGTCTGAGATGGGCTGGGAGTTGCGATAGCCGAAGAAGTTACGGTTGAGGAATCACCAGGTGATACTAGGTTGCCTACGATGGATAATTGTATATTCAGAACACAGACAGCGACACCAACTTGGGGTCCTTGTCCTACACATCTCAAGCTTGGATTGAGAAGAGCAAGAACAACGAGATTTAAGCCGAGAATACCAGGACGAGCGGCAATGCTGGCACATGTGTCACCGGCTTTGGTGATGTAGTATTGACAGCAGTCAGTTGCAGTCAAGGCGAGGGTTACAGCAGGAGCTGCGACTGGTCTACAAGCGCTAGCGGAAGCAGCGACAGCTGTAGATGAGCGTGTCGAACTTGTGCTAATGGTGGCGGCAATTGGTCTTGTACTAGATGATGAGGTGGATCCCCTTGTTGAACTAGTGCTCAATCCTTGTCCCTATTATTTACGTCAATATCTTCATATTTAAAGGGGGGGCGGGGTGAAATTTCAGAGGAAAAAATGCTTACGACTACTGATGATGTTGAAGACCTGGAACTCGAACTGGAAGTTCCCACGAGCCTTGCTGTTGAGCTGGTACTTAGACCTTGACCCTATAAAGGCATTAGAATTCATCACGAAGAAGCAAAAGTGTGATTATATTTCGAGTGAAAGAACATACCACAGCCGATGTTGACGAGGATCTGGAAGAAGAACTGGAAGTTCCAGCGACAAGTCGTGCCGTGGAACTAGAGCTTGAAGTAGTTGCTCGTGTTGAGCTAGTACTTAATGCCTGGCCCTGCAATGGATTTAACATTCACCTCGAGAAGGGAATAAAAGACAACATTCTGAGAATAAAAAAACGTACCACAGCTGTTGATGAAGAAGATCTAGAAGTTGAACTAGAGGTTCCAACAAGTCGTGCAGTTGAACTGGTACTTAGTGTAGCTGCTCTCGTAGAGCTAGTGCTCAATCCTTGTCCCTATTAATCTATTTTAGAACTTGTCGTATCAATAATAGAAGTGATACATACGACAGGGGATGACGAGGAAGATCTAGAGCTAGATGACGATCTAGAAAGAGAACTAGAAGTTCCAGCAAGGCCCTATACTAATTTAGCATGTATCGACTTGACAAAAAAGTACAAAATTTACCACAGCTGTTGAACTACTCGAGCTCGTCAATCCTTGGTACTGCCCTAGTCCACAAGTTCCAAATGCGGGGTTGCAGCCACCCGTGCACCAATCAGCTTCATGACCGCAGTATCCAAATCTCGAACAACAATTCCCATTAGAACTGCCTTGGCACGTGTATAAGGAATTAGATTGAGGTCCGCATCTTCCATTGGGTGATACTAATAAACCAGAAGTGGCACTCGTAGTTGGGCTAATGGAGCTGGAGGATGAGGTTCTGGTGGATGAGAAAAGGGTAGTGGATCTTGAAGTACTGGTGGTAGCACCGAGACCCTTTTTACAATGTTAGCATTATGGATAGAGAAGTATTTGAGACATAGGTGCAAGACTTACTAATTGAGTTGAAGATGAGGTGCGTGAACTGGAAGATGACTATGGAACAGATTAAACAAATATCGACAAGATAAAACAGTAAGGAAAAGTGAAACTTACCCGACTAGTACTAGAGCTAACGACGGCCAAAAGGGTTGAAGATCTACTACTTGAGGTAGATGACTGTATAAATCGTTAAACTCATCGAGCTTTTCAAATAAGAAAGGGGTTTTGGGGTATGAAAAAAGAATACATACCCGAGATGAAGTAGAACTTGCCACTAGACCTACAGCCGAAGTAGTGCTACGAGAGGAAGAGGAAGATGACGATGACTATCAAGATATTAGCTTCATCAAAATTTTCATAGTAAGCAAAGAGAAATGTACCCTAGAAGATGACGAGCTAGCCCCTAAGCCTACAGCCGAGGTACTGCTACGAGAGGAGGAAGAGGAAGATGATGTCTAGGAGCATTAGCATATGTGCAGCGATATTGAGAACATTCTTACCCTAGTTGAGGTGGAGCTTGCCACAAGGCCTACCGCTGTGGTGCTTCGTGAGGAAGATGATGACTAAACAAATGTTAGTATTTTTAAAATGGTTATAACGTCATAAATATGATAGGAGTAATTGTTACCCGAGATGTAGTAGAACTAGCCCCAAGACCAACAGCCGAGGTAGAAGTGCGGGACGAAGATGGCGACTATCAGTTCATTAGCATCCTTCAACTCTGAGAGATGAAAGGAAAAAACATACGGAGCTAGTACTGGAACGGACCGAAGAACTTGTAGACAAGGCATTCACTCGTGTTGATGACTGTTGAAAGTTAGCTTCCTTTGCTATTTACAGACGATTAAGAGAGACCATACAGAACTAGAGCTCGTCACCACAAGATTGACCCGCGTTGATGACTATGATATATTAGCGTCGATCCAATATTTTTATGACAGAAAGTTTCTCACCGAGCTAGTGCTTGAACGAGTTGTAGAAGTTGTGGGTGCCACATTCAATCGTGTTGACTATTTAAGATTAGCATTAATATTGAGATATACAAGACGGCAAAAGCGTACGGAACTAGAGCTAGATGGTGCTCCAAGTCCTTGGGTGGAACCACGCGAAGAACTTGATGATGAACTACTCGCTCCAAGTGCTCTGGTTGAAGAACTAGTGCTAGATGTCCTCAAAGTTGCTATCAAGTTAGTGGAAGTAGATGATCTTGTACTTGAAGTTGAAGGGCCAGCAATAATCGGCCGAGTAGAGGAAGTCGAAGGACCAGCAACAGCTCTGGTTGAGGAAGATGATGAAGGGCCCCCAATAATATTTCGAGTAGATGAAGAGGATGGACTGGCCACAATGTTACGAGTGGTGGAAGAAGATGAGGGGCCACCAAATATGGGTCGAGTGGACGTAGTCGAAGGACCTCCAATGTTATTTCGTGATGTAGAGGATGAGGTCGAAGGGCCTCCAACGACTGCTCTCGTCGAGGAAGTGGACGGGCCTCCAACGACTGCTCTCGTTGAAGAAGTTGGAGCTCCGAGACCATTTCTGGTACTGCTACTACTTGAAGGACCTCCGATGATGACTGGACGAGTCGAAGAGGTAGAAGGGCCTCCAATAATTGCTCTTGTCGAGGAAGTTGAAGGACCTCCAACAATGGCTTGAGTGGAGGAAGTTCTGGTGGAGGAAGTTGAAGGACTAGGAAGAATGAATGACGTAGGTCTCGTAGTAGTCGAAGAAGTTGAAGGACCTCCAATAATACCAACGCTCGTAGTTGGGGTCACAGTAGCTAGAAAACTAGTTGCACTTGGAGATACGGGTGGGTTTGGAAAGCCAATGATGAACGGAAATCCCAATAATTGTAAGAAGTAATAGCGTGAGAGTGCATCCAAAAAGGTAAGGAAGTCGCCAATTGAGACCAGACCTGCAGCAGCCTCCTGTTGAAACTCGGCGAGAGAAGCAAATCCAGATCTACGGAGAAAGGCGGCAACGGCGGCAGCATCCAACCTGTTTAAAAATTGGGAAGCATAAGCTGAATTGGCTCCTTCGCCTCGTAGAAATTGGATAAGTGGAGTATATGGAGACCATTCTCCATTGTTTGATCCTCCATTACCTCCATTGTTACCTGGATTATTGGTACCTGGATTGTTGTTTGAACCACCACCGTTTCCAAGACCAGGGAAGCCAGGGAAGCCAGGGAAGCTTGGAAATCCAGGGAACCCATTTGAACCTCCATTATTTCCTGGGTTGTTATTGCCTGGGTTATTATTTGAGCCTCCGCCATTGCCAAAGCCAGGGAAGCCAGGGAATTTGGGGAATCCATTCCATCCTCCGCTTCCGGAGTTTCCAGGAGTACCGCCACCTGAGTTTCCAGGGGAGTTGTTATTCCCTCCTGGGTTATTATTACCTGGATTGTTGTTGCCAGACCCCCCCGGATTGTTGTTTCCTCCTCCGTTGCTGTTCCCTGGATTATTGTTTCCAGAACCACCTCCCGAGCCAGGGCTTCCACCGCTACCCCCGAGCAATTGCGAAATGAAATCCGAGATTGAGTCATCATCGTCATCCCCATCTGAATCAAAGAGATCGGCTAGAGAGAGGCCATTGGAATCATTGGGATTTGTAGAAAACAAAAGACGTTTTGCTCTATGCAATCAAAATCATTATCAGCATCTATTATTTTCAAACTGATGTCTTTGAACCAGACATGAAGCTTCATAAGCAAACGTACATGCTATCTTCTCCTTCGGCTCTCGCGACTTTTTCACCAATAGCACTCTCGCTCAAAACCGTCGAAACGGTAACACTTAGAGCCACGGCCCAAACTGCAACATTGCGAACAAACATCCTAAAGGTTAAAAGATTGTGATGGTCCAATCAAGGACAGGTTAATGAATGACCGACTGTATGACGAGAAGCGCAAAAAGAGAGAGCGCAACGAAGACAAAAGCACAAGCACCGTAACTTTCCAAGTGCAGAAATCTCCCAGTATAGTAGAACGCTCAGATTATAAGCAGAGGGATTCGTCTAACCCCCCCCCCCCCTTTCGCGAAATATGTAATGTGGATATCCAAGCATTCTTGAAGCGCGACGACCCAAGGAAACACGGGAAAAGACGTTGGTGATCTGCAAAACATTCGCTTAGGAATGAAGCTTGTAGCCAGCCATTTCAGCCACGGGTACTGATGAATCTAAGTCAAAGGGATAGGAAATAATGTTCCCGACGGGAATTTTTATAGCCTCTTACGTTCCTTTCCTGACCGAGCCAAGGCTTGAATAGATCTTGTAGATGCCGACGATATCGTACTATTCGAATCTTAATTACTATTAAGATTGCTCTTGTCCTGAAACAATGTTTATCGATGAATTTCCGAGTAAGATTGAAGTGTACAATCTTTGATAGATCAATTACCATAGGATTAGCAGCACGCACTGGAGACTACTCAATATCATTTTCCGGAGTAGCAAACTTTTGCATATCTTCAGATGGTCAATCCAAGCATGCGGTAGGCTGACATGGGAAACTTTCCATGGTAACTTCCGTCAAAATATAATGCATTGAATGGCGAGGCCGAGTAACGAGATTGAAGTCCAGCTTTCTGATTTAATCTAACCCTTGATTTCTTAGATAGGACAGTAGAATTCTTTATTTTGTCGAGTAGTTCTGCACGTAAATAATGATCGTTTCCCTCATTATACCTGAAACTATTATGTTAGTACGACGTAGCATAAGTAAGTAGATGGTAGTGAACGGGTTTCAGGGCATGGTCCACATCCACTCGATTTTCGACAATAGGACTTGGTTCCGATATCACGTGACATGCCACAAGCTCAAGCAAACTGATTATGCAAAATCAAGTGACTTTGATTCAGTTAGACAAGCTTTCAATTATACAATTTTAATTGTATAATCGGAAGTGAGAATGGTGCTGAGGGGGGGAAACGGGGTGCATATAGTGCATTTACTTGCTCTCAAGCCGGCCCCTCCTCTTATTGCTTCCCCTTCTCTTCCCCTCTTCTTCCCCTTCTCTTCCCCTCTTCTTCCCCTCTTCTTCCCCTCTTCTTCCCCTCTTCTTCCCCTCTTCTTCCCCTCTTCTTCCCCTCTTCTTCCCCTCTTCTTCCCC
>PQXL01000190.1:0-67882 GCA_004916875.1 Botrytis galanthina
AAGATTTTATAAGATTTTATAAGATTTTATAAGATTTTATAAGATTTTATAAGATTTTATAAGATTTTATAAGATTTTAGGATTAGTTATACATATAATACGATTTGACTAATATTATATATTATATTGAACTAACGAATATGCAATATTATATATCATCAAAAATCCCAACCCTAATTATTGCTAATTGATAATTGCCCACATCCACATCCACATCCACATCCACATCCACATTCACATCCACACCCACACCCATACTGCCCCCGAGCCCCCCCCGTGGGAATGCTCCGTACGCCCAGGTTCTAGTATTATTGAAAATAATAAATGGGTCATATCAAAACACAAACACCAATTCCGAATGACTAGGAGACTGGGAATTGGGAGACTGGGGAGACTGGGAGACTGGGAGACTGGCTGGACTGGGAGACGAGACTGGGAGACTGGGAGACTAGATGACTAGAAGACTAGAAGACTACGAGACTAGGAGTCAACTACTCCATACTTAGATCTACCATCCATTCCCACGGGTCTGAGTTCTGAAAGGTCTTAGAGGTCTCATTCACATTCACAACACTCTTTTCCCGTTATTCTCAAACTTCTCTTCGACCCTCCCCCCCTCCTCCATCTCTATCTCTGGCCAAACCTTCTGACTTGTTCATTGTCTTCCGTCTTCCGTCTTCCGTCTTCCGTCTTCCAATCATCAAAATCCACTCGTCAATCTATATCAATCTTCATCAACCAGCAGGACCCAATTCCAACCAGTTATACCTCACGAATAACCACCCCAGACACTTCCGATAACCCCTTCACCGTCGTACCCCGTCACATACATCACTCCGCCCTCTTGTCAAACATTACTACCACATACTACACCACATACATACAGACTACCACATACATACAGACTACCACATACATACAGACTACCACATACATACAGACTACCACATACATACCTACATACATACCTACATACCTACCCCCATCCATACATACATATCATTCGAATGCAATAACTCAATATCAAACCATCGATCCAATTACTGTAAGTCTGACTTAGTCCCCGAAATCCTGCAAGCGCTTTTTCTTTTTTTCCAAGTCAATCCTTCACGTGAGGGTATTGGATGAGAAAGAAAAAAAAAACAAGAAAGAGCGACTAGGTACCAGTAGAGCAATATCTAATTGGTTCCGTAAAAGAAAAAAAGTTCGCGACACGATCCAGAACTTCCCAACCACGCATTCAATTCTTCATAATTATCCATACATTTCTCCCACCGCCGCGCGCACTTTCACTTGCTTACCTTACCTACCTATACACACATAACTACGTGGTCCATTGGAAAACGCATAACTTTCAAAATCGTCCACGTATGATTCCAAGTTGTGAACAAGTTACTTGTGCAGTTTCCCTCCCTGGCTATCTCTACATCAATTCATCCGAAAGAAAACGACAAGAATTACCTTCATATTATGTGGTCAATTGCACTTCAAACTCGCACCCGTTTTAATTGAACAAGGACACTCCCTTATCGATACAATACAAGTCGCCTACATCGACCAGCCTCTAGAACTTCGAACAACTACATACTCGCCGACCCCTAAAAATGCCAACAGGATTAGCTGAATTTCGCCTTCCCGGCCATATCGCAGAGAGAAAAGCTAGAGAAAGCTTACCAGAATTAGATATGGAACTTTCGTGCTCAATTCACACACAAAACTCATCGGCATCGGAGCTCCCATCACCAGTCACACCAACTTTCTCTACACGAGGACATATGAGACATCCAAGCTCAGCTTCGTCAATTGAATCTCAATATCTCTATGAGAGCCCATCTTCACCCACATTCACAAGCCATAAATCTGGCAAACGATCACTACCTGATGTTCAAGAAGAACCTCCTCGCGAACGAGAAAATGACTTCATGTTTGAAGATGACGACGATGACGACGATGACGATATCTTGGATTGCGACGAACTATACAATTGCTTGTGTAAGTCTCCTTCACACCTTTACTCGTACCATGCCCTATGAGTATTACATGAATTCTTCATATATCTATATATTTATTTATTGTTTACCCTTCTTTGATGATTACGCGGGGTAGTCGATCATCGCGAAATACATACATATTCATTGGTTGAGATTTGAAGGGCGATAGCTAATCCTTGCTTCTCGTAATGTAGGTGACGATCTGTATTGCTTGCACAGCGATACATCTATGGCGCAAAGCTCAGTTCAATTGTCTACCAATCAAGACTTTGATTATGATCTTTCCGATGAATTCTTTAGTGATGGAGAATTCTCAATCAATTCAAGATACAAGAAGAGGAGAGGAAACGAATCGCCACTCAATGGACTCACATCTCGATTCGGAACCAAGTTCCCCTCTTTCGCACGCAAGTGGAATTCCAGGAAAGGTACGGGCTCATCAGCAGCATCTATATCCTCTGATACACAAAGAGATTATGCAACCTCGAGGGCTCCGTCCAGTAGATCCTCGTCGAGATCGAATTCCGGCCGCAGACCGATGGACGACAATTGTGATCTTCAATTACCGCCCACTCCATCTAGAAGCTTTTTTGGGGGTCGTGATAACAGCTCCACAACATCCTTCCTCGATATCGAAAAGGCGAAAACTAGCAAATCGGAATTCGAAGAAGGATTGGCTGGCACGCCATTACTTCCACCTCTAATGACCGATGTTTTAGCCAATGCTCAATTCAAAATGCAGTCACCTTTACAATCACCCTCTGTCGCTGACTCGAGCGATCCAACGTCTGGTACCAACACGCCAATTGATTTCATAACTACATACCAATTACCCGGAATCCCGTCGCCGCCCCTTAGCACTAAGCCCTCAATTTCATCCTTCCATCGCTCCACAATAAGATCTAATTACATAATTCCTTCTTCAGAGATTCCCTCGATTCTCATCGCCGAGGAAAACGACGAGTGGGCGAACAAACTCGGCCATGCTAATTTTGTGATTCATCCTGAGCCGTATATTCCCGAGAATTTTGATCTCGAAGCTTGCCGGCAACTACGAGCCGACTGGGACCTTGCACGTTGTAACTACACCAAGCATGTCGTTCGTACAGGTGAACACTATGGCGTTACTTCAAAAACTTACAAGTTGACCGAGGAGAAATGGGCCCAAATAGATCTCCAGTGGATGAAGAACAACGAACTCACAATTGCGACCACAGCTCAGAGCTCCACAGACGCATTCGCTACTTTGAAACGTAACACACTCGGCAACTCTTCTTCAAGCAATGTCATGACCAAAATTCCGTCACTCAACGATCCACGCAGCGAAGGCAAATTTCCTCAGCTTGGCGACGAAGATATCGTTGGACCAATGGTTCAAGCTGCCGCACAACTTCGACGAAACCCCAGCAAGAAAGCCAAGCTTTTCCGATTTCTCACTGACAAATTTCCCGTGGGATTAGGCAAACCTTGAATACCATGGAAACAAAGCATCGTTTAGAAGCTTCTGGCTCTCACGAGCTATCATTTTTATTCCTGTTTTTACTTCCGGTTGGTTGATGGTTGTACCATCCCGCCTTATCTATTTAACGAGTTTACGAACGAAACGAATTTTTATTATACCCAAACACTCCTTAGCAAGCAACTATGAAAAATACCAACTTGAGATCCGAGATCTTTACTATCCTTTTTTTTTATAGCGTTGTTGTTGTTCTTGTGTATTGCTCACTTTTTTGTTCGAAATCATCCATACTAATACTACGGATAATTTCCTTTCATGCGTCTATTTCCTTTGTTATTTGTGTTTTCACGTGAAGCGATGGAGCTGGAGCGCAAAAAATTCTCACTGGGATTGGAGCTGGGTCTAGACGGGCTTGGCTAAGGGGGATGAACAGGAGCTTGGGTTATCGGATCGGATGGGATCGGGCAAAAGTCCCCTAAGAGGGCGATTAATAGGACAGCAAACACCTGTGTGCATTTCTTGTAATATACCGGTAGCAGGTAAAGGGCAAGATACCAAGAGGGGAGAATGGGACAGAATAGACAGTTGATCGAAGGGTGGTGTGGTGGGAAGGACAAGGACGATCTTGTGGAACCAGGGATGGGAGGGCAATGGAAGTGGATAAGCAGTGATATTCATCGGGAGGAATATTTCGCAACACAAAGCAATGGCGGCTATCCTTGAAATTATTTCTTCAACGAAGATTTCAATGTGGAAAAGCGCAAAGCTAGCCAGTCAATGAACGGATTGAACGAATGAGGTGATAGTCAATATGGATGGAGGATTTTTGAATATTAGTTCCAGATACCCTACCGCTGAAAAAAAATGGAAAACCCCATTTTATCGAAGCAATACATTGGCCCTTTATTTCGATTGGTGTGACGATAATCACATGTGGAAAACTTTCTAGTAATTGTGACCTCTCAGCACGATCTAATTTTCGAATTTCTTTCGTTCTGCGATTTCATCATATTTTAAAGGCATGGGCATGTACATGCTCGAGACACGTTAACAGACCTCAAGCTCGACCGACTAATAACACAAAGCGAGATGCATCTAGGAAGTTTCTTGAAACCGTCCTTTGGTTGCCCTGTAACTTTAAGTGATATCATATCGGATCGGGTATTATTTTCCGATTGTAAAAGGCAACTAGATTTGAAAGAAGCACCAACCGGGGCGGGATTTAACAATATGTTACAAACTCAACATAAGAAAATTTTCAAGCACCTAGTGAGATCCTCGTAGCTTCTTTGGTATTCTACGGACAGCAATGCATGGACTTCTGATTAGAGAAGTATAGCTGGAATCCAGACATGCAAGGAAGTGAGTGCGTAGCCGGGGCTCAAAAAAAGTGTACCTGCAGTTCTGGGCAGTGAAGGTTGAAACAAGCCAAGACAATTATAGTTAGTAGACGCTACCGAGTAGATAACTCAAAAAGAACGGATAACCTCCACCGCTCGAAACCACTACTTGTTCGAGGCGACTATCTTTTCCTCTTTCCTATTTAGGGGATCGACGCTGCACTTGGTCTGGAGCTGGAGGCGTGCATGCTGTGTGTATGTTGCTATGACGCTGTTGATGTGATCGGTGTAATCGGTGTATCTCTATTTGTCTGCGTCCCCACGTTTTTGGGAAAGGTTTGGGGGTCTAATTACTACAACGCTTTATACATACTAACAGCGAACATATGGGAAAGTTCCAATTGGGGCTCTTACTTTATAGTTTGAGAGTGCTATTGGTAAGGTTTGTAAAAGTAGGTTTTTCAGAGGATGAGTTTTCAAGGATATTAGATGGTAGATAGTGCTTACAAGACAGAGGAAACTTCTTTTGATGGGATGGGATGAAGTGTTTTGGACAAAGCAACGATAGGCTATCATGTCGTATGTACGATGCTACGTTCAGGAAGTTACACGTTAAAGAGGGGCAGGAAAGGAAATTAGGCACGAGTTTTGTGGTTACTCCTCCTCAAAAGCCTATCTGATCTTGCCACTTAAACTTATCTGCAGATGCGGGCTGGAGAAGGGAAGGATTCTTCAAGGGACAAGCCTCGTCCATTCTCATCGACTGTAATCCCACGTCATTCCCGTCTCTGGAATACAACTCAGTCAACTCGAGCCCTAATCAGATGAGAGTGCACGCATGAGCCAATGCGTGCAGCCGGTATTGTGAATTGCCATAAGGCTTGTAGCAACTTGTTGATCTGGGGTTGGACGGACTGACTGAACGGCTCGAGCACATGTTCCTGAACGTCCGTTCCAATGTACCCATGGTCCTATCATCTGTGGTATGAGAAGGCGGTTGTTATCGCCGTAGGGCTTCACGAGTGGTACGGAGGAAATGATATGTCGTGATGATCGAAGCTGGTCATGTTGCTATGTACACCTCATGTACTCGTACCATCAATACAGTACCATGCTTTGAAACGTTGGGCCTCTTCACACGAGGTCTGGTATATTCATGTATTGTGAGGTACTCGAAATTTGCATACCATGCATCATATTAAACCTCATGTACTCGACCCGTTGGCTTGCAGGTAGGAAGATACATGCATACATACATACACGAGTGCCTTCGGGGACGTTGATCTTGCTGCTGTGGTGTATGCTGTAAGTTTATCAATACGTCCGAGTCCGACGATGATGGCGTTTCGGGGTCTTGAATTGGTGGAGGTGACACTGCAGCTTGCCAGTTTTCTATTCTGAGAACCCATTGAGTGAGGGTGATTGATTTCCCGTGCCTATTTTTGATTTTCAAGGTAAAAACACGACATATCGTGGGCGTTGTAGTGTAGTAGGTAGATGCTGTGAGATGATTTTGATAGGGAACAAAGTTGAGTATAATATTGAATTGGCAAGTGACTTCTTGCATGCTAGTTCTCGAGGCCTTTCGTCCGATAATACTTATTGTACGAGAAGGTACAGTAGATAAAATCTTGAAAGTCGCATGACTTAAATTCACGTACGAGTACAATTGGGTTACAACTTTGCCCGTGAGCTTTTGTTCGTTTTGTTACCACCTAATTATAATATTGAAGACCATTCGTCAACATCTCAGGCAAGTATTGTTACGTCTGGCAATATACTGTAATCTTACATTGCGTACAGATGCCAGTGTATAGACAAAGCACGACCTTTTGAGATATCATTCCATATTTCATCCACATTTTTAAATCCATTATCTACAACATGCATATTCGGAGATATAGATTTATAACACTTCTTGGCTTGCCTCGAGACAGCTTCACAAACGGACCCCCCAAATGTTACGAACCAAGCCCTTATGCACGGAAATACATCCGATACACAACAATACGACACTGAAGCCTTTTCATCCTTTCTTCAACTCCTTCATTTTACCCGAGAAGGGTCTTTTTCTTATATCGTATAATCACGGATTGGAATCATACGATACAATGTACTTTCCAATCGAGTTGCGACATTTCAATATGCAGGAGACAAGAATTGGAACCACGATGTAAGTTTATGCAGGTACAGAGGTCTAGAATTGGGGTTTTACGAAAATCCTAGTATTAATAGTTTTATGTATACCGATTGTTGGGTTTTCTGAAGCTTTCTTTTGGGGGGTCACCTCATGCTTCTCGTGCTCATGCATTAATAATTGAGCATTAGGAACTGCAAGTCGACCTCCCCCCCCACGCCAACGTGCTTTTCAGGTTTATTTCAAGGGCTACATGACACATGTGCTTTCAAGCACCAAGCCTAATTTATCCCAGTTCTAGCCAAGGTGGAGGAAAAGCCAAAAGTAGTATAAGCACCGAAGCATCCCAACAACAGGTTCTCGCCCGTTCTAAACATGCCTCTCAACGACGTCGTTCTTGATGTAGATCGAAGTTGTTTGGGAATCCGTCCATACAAAATGTCTCGGTACTGGATCCCGATAGCAAGGTCTCTCGGTGTCCGTATCCGAATCCAACGACATACGGAAGGTTCTTATGCGCAAAATCCCTGTTGAGTATGTTCCCTGCTCAAATTTCATCGTTCCAGACGGAGTCGGCCGGTCAAATTCCTACTGCATATAAAGAGGACTCTTAGTGGTGGAGTCTTGTGAAAATTTGATCGAGTGAAGAGTTTTCATTATTATTACTTTCTTCTTGTGTGATTATATATATTGTGGCCTTAGGGCTGGACGTCGATGGCAGTGGGGTCCCCAGTAGTTTGAGATTCCAACTATTTAAGGTTGAAGCTGCATGATGGCGTAAGGAGAAGATTTTTCATATCGGTGGGTTTGGCAGTGGGGGTGGATGTGTCATGGATAAATACTTTGTGGACTTTTATTTGTGAATATACTACAAGTACATAATGAAAATTATGAGGAAGTTGTTGATGGGCCGACCATTGGAATAAAGTAGATGCACGTGTAAGACGATCGAAGATGAGGGCTTCTTACTGGGATGGATGATGGCTCCAATGCAAGTGCATGGAATGAGTTAGACAAGTTGAGTTTCGCTACCCAGTTGGCCCTGATGCTTTAATGATCCAGGCCTCGCCAGGCAATGGGATGATGACAGACATTCGTGGAGAGACAATTGTTCAGTTTCAGTCTGTCTACGTATTCTCACTAGACCATTGTGTGCACTGGGCTCTACGTGGATGATGCAGACCGTCAGCAAATCTGATCATGCCAGTAAAAACCATGGAGTTGTATGAACTTGGTCCTGCTGGGATGCGAACAAACCTCCCTTTAGAAGTTCAAAGTACCCCGGTATGAGCTTTGTAACTGTGATTGACTCTAATAAGACGACATAATGCCATTGTGAGATCAAGTCTATTCTATGTATGGAGAAAGTATGATATATGGAGTGAGCATACCTACTATCAGAAGGTAGATATCTATATAGTAGTTAGCGTAAGGCATACTGAAAATATGTATTAAAATGCATCATCCAGATCAATGTCCACAATACAACAATCTGATCCGGACAGCAAAAGTCTTATGGCCCCCTTTGCGATCTCCATAACATGTACACATACAAAAGCCCGTCAAAATAGGGAAGAAGCAGCTGGACCATTTCCAAAGCCAGCGCAATTACCAAATGATTGCACAAACAGCGCGAATAATTTACTGCCGTTTTCTTCTCGTGTTGGTGGAGGAAGACCCTTTAGTAAGCTCCCAACCCCTGTCTATTTTATACACAAGAAGAGAAGAGCAATGAAGGATTGAGATGAAGCCTTTGATAGAGCAAGGAACAAGCTTGTGTCGCAACATATGTGAGAAGCTTCATGGTATCAGGGCCGATAAGTGACAAGATTCTAGAATGATGGTACTTACAATCAGGTTGAAAGTATGATCTCCCTTGATCCTTTCGGACGACATCGTACTATTAGTAGGGCTTGTTGACGGTGAGATTCCGAAAAGTATCCACGAGATTCAAGATGAAAGAACGCACTTATTCCACGAGTTAGATTGATGCAACTCTGACCCTTGATGCTACTCATATAATCTTACAAAGGCTATTTAGCACCCCCGAATTGCTATATGTTCAGCTGAAGCTCTGAAAAGGCATATCTTACCAGAAATCCAGCACCGATCACAGTTTAGATGACAAAACATGAGTCATTATATTCCTACAACTCTTCCTCCTCCCCATCCTCATCATCCTCATCATCCCCAGCACCTCCACCCTCCCCATTTTCATCATCGTCCTCTTCACTATCGCTTGTGCCACTACCTTCGCTCTCACCCTCACTCCCTGGATCATAATCTTCCTCATCCTCATCTTCCTCGTCCATCGCTGCCTGTTCCGCTTCTTGCGCTGCCCTTTCCAGCTCTCCCGCTTCCGCATTTCCTACAACGTTTCCTTCTTCATCCTTCATCACATTCACATTCAATCGCTTGGCCTTACGCTGTTCGGCCATACTCTTATCTTGCAACCCATATCTCTGTACATACTCGTTTATGCCAGTGAAATCTTCTTGATCTATCATTTGAAATTCCATTTCCTCGGTAGTGTCTTCACCGCCTGAGACTGACATATCAATGTCGAGTGAAAGATTAAAGGTACGCTGTAAGACATTTGTGAAGGATAGTGCAGCAATGCGGTTGTGTGGTAAGAACAATAATGGTTTTTTGTATCCCCATAGAATTCCAGTAGGCAGAAAAAACAGGTAACCGTCTTTAGATCCTCTGAATGCTTTGACATGCACTGCTTTCTCGCTTGGTCGATGACTTTGCTTGACTGCACTCGCAAACAGCTTAGGGTCTGATTCAGTGATCTTGAGGACATTACCGACGTCCTTCAACCGGGCGGTAATAGCCCAGTTAAAAAGTGGTTTGTAATCATCGGAGACAGCTGCAGCTGCAGAACTATCTGTTCCAGCAATTGTCCCTGATTTTGGCGCTCCATCGGTGATGGTGAAGACTAATGGCTCAGGTACGGGCTGTGCAGATACTGAAGGTTTTAAGGGTGATATGATAGAGTTCTTGGGGAAGAGTATGTAATTGTATTGTTTTTGCGTTTTCTCTGGGACTGGGAGGCAAAATACATATTCTACGATACTAGTCAGCAGAATTCTCGTAATGTGTGAGAATGAGGAGTACCAATGTCCTTCCATGCATAGCTCATGCCAGACGCAGGTTCCTCAGAGGTCGGCAATCGTGCATAGAGATGTGTTGATGTGAAACAGAGGGTATATTTCTTGCGCTGCGGTATTACCACTGAGATTTCTTTTATCTCAAGCAAGACTGGATCTCCTCCAGTAGCAGGCGCGCTCCCAACGCTGTTTGATGTGCCATTTGCACTATTCGGGATACTTCGACTTGCGAGGCTCTCATCTATGCGACGTTTCTTTGAAGCTGGTTCTGATGCTTGCTGAGTTATTGTCTCGCAGACATATAGGGAAATTTGATTAAATAGCTCGATATATTCTGGACCAGCTGTACATATAGGTTAGTTAGAATATCCAAAATATCGATTCTTGCATGGTTGTTGGCGCATTATTGACTTTTTATTTGTATCTCTTTTTCTTGCAAGGCTGAGAGTTATCTACTTTACCTTGAGATGCTGCCGCTATGGCGTTCTGTATATCTGGACGAGATTGGAAAGCCTTTTGCAGACTAGCTTGATCCAATTCAATACCCATACTGGAATTTTCAGTGAACGAGTAGGAGTATGAGTATATGTATTAATGTGATAATATGTTGTTATTTTTTTAACAAGGCGACGCGAATCTTCCAAAGTATGGAGAACGCGCTTAGGTGACAGACGAAGCCTTGTGATGATGTCAGGCTCTCATGAGTTTCGATGCGAAAAGAATTGGTTTCCAAGGGGAACAAAACAAGTAACATCAACTACCAGGTACCTACCCAGGTATACTATAATCAATCAATCGTATCTTCCGATAAAATCACTTGTTAGCTACTCGTAGGACTTATGTAGTTTGCTATTGCCGCTGGTTTCCCTTAATCTTAGCCGCCATCATTAGGAACATAAATCATTGGGGCAATCGACAAACATAGCCAATCAATCACGGCCGAACAACGTAGATGCAGAGGGGTTTAATAATCGTATATTAGTTTCAAAAGTGACAATAGGACTGTGACAAAATACCTAATCCTATCACCCTCTCTTGCTTCATTGAAATCCTTCTAAAAACATTCTGACCGGCAATCGTACAAATGACAATGAAAGTGTGAAGACACAGAAGCAGGATGCCATGGGAAAACGCCAAAACTCCCCCAAGGATATTAACACATAGAACCGTTCCAAAAAATGCGCCTAGCCTAAGGTAGCTGCGAGTATGATGATAGTGAGGATGACCGCCAATATCAATAGTAAACAGCAAGCCTTTGACCGAGCGTTCTTTTGATATCTTGCGGCACTCCTCAATTCCAGATCAGCCCCTCTTGTATCTGTATGTACGTTCTCGACATTGTTGGCAATCGAATCAAGAGTCTCGCCCTGCTCGTTGACAATGTGTGCCACATCTCGAAATAACTCGTTCAACTCAGTGACGCCTTGTTCGATATTCCGGATCTCGGCCTCACGCTCTACTATCAACGAATCTTGAAAATCAACCTCATCCTGCGAAGCCAATCTAAGCTGCTCTTGGGATTGTTGCTGTCCAAATTGATTGCCACTCTCAGCTCCTGGTGATTGCGCTTCTTCCATTGCCGTTCGCGCTGCAGTAGCAGATGATCGTTGTTTCTCGAGAGCCCGGCGCTGTACATTTTGGAATTCGGTCAAGTTGTTTTGGAACTCGCGCGTAAGTTTTGTTTGAGTATATTTTTGCGATGGCTATCATGAACTATCAATACTCCATCGAAATCACACAGGACATCTTGTTGCTTACATTTACATCCTCCCATGATTGTATCTTCTTGACGCCATCGCCAATCTCTTTGAAGGCATCCTTTGAGTCTTCCAAGAGATCGTGAACTCTTTCCCGAACCCTCTCCGTATCCCTCTTCGTTCCCAATAAGTTTATTTCATTTGAAAGCCTCGAGATATTTCCTGTCAATGAGAAGAGCTTTGTCATAAGGTCTTGCGATAATCTTTGGAATTCCGGATCGTCCGCATATTGAGGATCATCCTCTCTTCGCATTGTCGTCGGTTGCGACTCTAACGATGATAACTGATCGAAGGACATGATTCGTTTGTTATTGATAATTTGAGATGTTTTCAAATGAGTGTAGATTTTGTATGATTTTTATGTACAAAGTTGCTCGCTGCCTATTTCGCCCACGAAAGATGTGATAATCTGGAACGATGGGTGGGTGAGTGATGTTTGATGTGTGATATCCTAGGTTGGCTGACGTACTGACTGTACTGTGTGGTCTGTACCTTACCTACCAACCTAGGGCGGGTCACCCACCAAAGTGCCCAAGTGCCTTTCGCGTCAACCAACTCTAAATTTATTTTACCTAGAAAACTGAATGTCAACAAAAGCATTTCCGTGCATTGCTATCTTTATTTAATTTTCCAACAACGACAACATGATCAATAACCTTTCATAGATCCCACTCGCTTCTCTTGATGCTTTAGTCTTTTAAGACGCAACATCTTCACAAAATTCCCACCAATGCCACCCGCAGTAAGGATTCGTCCTTATAAGGACTTTTTAACTCCAGCCTTGCACAGAAGATTTGCATTGGCAACCGCTGTCTTAGCAGCAGTATGTTACGTCGAAGCGGTATGGATTGGGGAATGGAATTCATGTAGGTCTTCTCCAGCTTCACAACTTTCAATACACAATGCTAATCAAGTTTCATAGTCCTTTGGTCATGGTTTCCTTTGGGTAGAGCTGGTATCCGAACCGGCCTCTTCTTCACCTGCGCATTTATGATATTCATCCTCCGAGTGGCCCAATTACACGTAGGGATCAGAACCTCAAACTCGAGCTTCCACACTTTTACACAATATGCGCCCAAATATCAGACGGTTCAGACAGCACTTTGGTATCTCTTTTCCGCGTGGTTTTTCAGCGAGATATACGTTTGGTCGGTTTCTGAGAGCGCAGGTCTTAATCGCATCAAGCTTGCAGCAAAAACAAGTCGACCGATATTAAACGAGAAACCTATATATCTGACAGTCTTCCTTTTATTTAATGCTCTCGTCCAGGCCGGATTCCACCTTTGGTACGACTATGATCGCATCGACATTCCACTTACGAAGACTGGGCCAGAAGTTTCATCTGAGCAACCTTCGCACACAACCGTACTGCCAATGATACAATTGAAAGCGAAGGCAATGCCTCTAGCCATTCAGTGTCTTAAACGTGTTTCCATAATGGCAGTGATATCTCCATTTATCTATTCCATGAACATCAGCCTTCCCATCCCATTTATCTTGCCGATTTATACCTTCAATATCAGAGAGAGCGTTTGGGGTTTTACTCGGTCATTTGCAAAGATTTTCTGGAATTTGCCCAAGGCTGCCACTCCTCCGAATGAGTTACCTTTTCACTGGACCATGGTTCTTAGGTCAATCATTGCCGGGCTCATGCTTACGCTATTGTGGGAATTTGGAAATCTTGCTTTCTCTATTTACGTAGCGCAAGCGCCTCTGAAGAACGACAGACCAATTACCTACGAATCTCGAGATCCAAATGGAAGTTTGTTGACTGGATTAAAGGGTAAAAAGTTACAAACAAGGGTAAATCTCTCCCTACAGCTCCTATTAAATTTTACTAATACCATTCAGGCGTTCGCATTTTGGGAACTCGTAGAAATTGCTCAGCGATACCAAGGAAGGCGGAAAGCCATCTTTGAAGACATTGACCGCGTTGGCGGTTCAGCTTGGTCTCAAATCCTTGCGGCATGCCTTGAAACCGTTAATGAAATCAACCAGCGTATCGAGGAATACGATCCCAAAAAACAAGCACCCGTGATCAATGTGTACGAAGAGCAGGAGATCCCAGAAACAATATCGTCACTTCCTCGTTTACTAACCGAATCGCTCAAGGATGAACCAAGAGGCGGTCTCGTTGAGAAATCCGAACCAGCAGAGTCAAGAAGTAGGCGTTATTTAGAAGCTGTAGGCTCATTTGCAAAGAGCCAGGGAGAATTATCACCACCTGATAAGGTATCTCGTCGCCGCCAGTTGAAGGACGACAAGAAGAGTACAGCAATCAAAGCCGCACTCCCTACAAAATTTCAACAGCCGGAAGGACTTCAGAACATTTTACGGGAGCAGGCGATCATAATCCTCAAGCTGCCGTTCGGCAAACCATTCAGACAGGAATATCGAAAGGAGATTGCAAGTGTAGTACTGGGAACACCACATGGTGATTTAGGTATCATCATTGATGCTATCGACTCGATAACCAGGTTTGTTGTGTGTAGTCTTGTTGAGGATAAATACGGAAAAGTACAGAAGGATATCAGGGATATCGTGGAGACATATACAAAGACAATTATCCAAGTGCAAGATTTTAGGACAGGATTGGGGGCTCATTGGACCGACGTAGAAGGGAGACAGGAGAGTCCCGAGGTTGATCTACTCCTCGCCGTCCTCAAAAGCGGACTTCGAGAGTTAGTTGATGCATTTGGAGACTATAGTGTAGAGTTGAAAATAAGCCAGACTGCGTTAAGGGCAGCAAGAGAAGCCATGAATTTGGCTCCTCCGAGACAGGAGGATATGGAGCAAAGGCGTCGTTGAACTATGTGTATAGAGAATGAAGTCAATGAAATAAACGTATAATGATTCTTCAGATGAAAGCTTTGAATTCAATGTGTAAAGGAATCAGCATTGGACGACACGATCTTAATTGAGTGAGACTGACTGACTACTAGGTACTGGCAAAGGGTATTTGTTTAGTTGCTGGAACTGCCAAGTGAACTTTCTTTAACGTAATTTGATCATGTCATTACATACAGCTATGGTATTGATATCTGTTAATAAGAATTCCACAATTTCAACTTTCTCCACCAATGAAAGATAATTCCTCAAGTTTTCATGACTCTCCAATAGAGTTGGCAATAGCACTGTAGCAGTACGAGTACTGTGTCGTGTCAGTCAGTGTGTTTGATATGTTACCGAATAACCGAATTATTGCGATGACGGAGTGAAATATCTCCTTGTAGCCGATCGTTGCGGGGCGCCGTCGTCCCAGCGAACCCGGTTGAGCTTTACAATTTGACTATACTTGCCGAAGTAAACAGATCATACGATGGTTTATTAAATACGTAGATATCTCCCACCTTCAATCTTCATTTTCTGAATCTCATCTCCTCTCTTGTTTTCTTTTTCGCTTTGTTTTTGTTCGTACCGTCGCTAAAAGCTCAATCTTCTCAAGATGGCATCTGCGGCAGCTTTGACAGCTTCTGCTGCATTGAAATCTCGAGTTAGGAGACCATCTTTGCTTAAGAAGCTTGCTCATCCTCAAGATTTGATCCCTTTATTCCCCAATGGAGCTTACATTGGGTGGTCTGGGTTCACGGGTGTTGGATATCCTAAGTAAGTAACAATTGCAGTTGTATTGCGGTGCTTGTCCAGGGAGGGGTCCAACGATAGCACATGATTGATGCAGCGGGAAACCATACTGATCGAAACCGTGTAGGAAGATCCCAACAATGCTCGCAGATCACGTAGAGAAGAACAATTTACAGGGCAAGCTCAAGTACTCCCTTTTCGTAGGTGCAAGTTCTGGAGCGGAAACGGAAAATCGATGGGCAGAATTGAATATGATCGAACGACGAAGCCCTCATCAAGTCGGAAAGGCTATTGCAAAGGGCATCAACAATGGCAACATCAATTTCTTCGACAAGCATCTGTCTATGTTTCCTGTAGATTTGGTTTATGGATTTTACACAAAAGATCGTCCCAACAAAAAGCTGGATGTGGTTATTGTTGAAGCTACAGCTATTACCGAAGATGGCGGTATTATTCCTGGAGCTTCTGTTGGAGCATCACCAGAATTGATTCAAATGGCGGACAAGATCATTGTTGAAGTCAACACCTCTATGCCTTCCTTTGAGGGACTTCACGATATCACCATGACTGAGCTTCCACCAAAGCGGAAACCATACCTGATCATGGCACCAGAGGATCGTATTGGAACAACCGCAATCCCTGTTGATAGCGAGAAGATTGTTGCCATCGTCGAGTCTGATTATCAAGATCAAACTGTACCAAATGCGCCAGAAGACGCTACATCGCGTGCAATTGCTGCTCATTTGATTGAATTTCTTGAGCACGAAGTGAAGCATGACCGACTTCCCAAGAACTTGCTCCCAATTCAGTCCGGTATTGGAAACATTGCCAATGCTGTCATTGGCGGTCTAGCCGAATCTAACTTCAGGAACCTCAAAGTCTGGACAGAGGTGCTTCAAGATACCTTCCTTGACCTTTTCGATTCTGGACGTTTAGACTTTGCAACTGCAACGTCTATTCGTTTCTCCCCAGATGGTTTCAAGCGGTTCTACGATGGATGGGAGCAATACTTCGACAAACTTTTGCTTCGCTCACAACAAGTCTCTAACTCCCCTGAGATTATTAGAAGATTGGGAGTTATCGGAATGAACACACCAGTTGAGGTTGATATCTACGCACATGCAAACAGCACAAACGTTATGGGCTCTCGCATGTTGAACGGCCTCGGTGGCTCAGCTGATTTCCTCCGTTCTTCTAAATACAGTATCATGCACACCCCATCTACTAGGCCATCTAAGACTGATGCTCACGGTGTTTCTTGCATCGTTCCCATGTGCACACACGTCGATCAAACTGAGCATGATTTGGATGTTATTGTTACTGAACAAGGACTTGCTGATGTCCGAGGATTAAGTCCAAAAGAGCGAGCCAAGGTCATCATTGAAAAGTGCTCTCATCCAGATTATAAGCCAATCTTGGAAGACTACTTCAGAAAGGCCGAGTTCGAGTGTATGAGAAGAGGTTGGGGTCACGAGCCCCATCTATTGTGGAACAGCTTCGACATGCACAAGGCATTCGATCAAGAGGGAAGCATGAAGGCACTTAAGACTTGGGGTTAGATAGTGTATAAAAAAGCGAGATTACGTGGCGGGGAGATGTAGATATTGGAATACTGGAGCACGGCATATATCATTGTGGGCTTACTGGAACGGGGCGCACATGAGGATAGATTTATACATTAAATCAAAAGGCATTTCATATCGGTTTTTTCTTTATGTGGTAGATTATTTACGTAATAGAACTCCGACATCCAATGTCGGCGATCTAAAGACCATGTTACCCACTCGTACCAGAGCATTGAGCCTCCAAACCAACGAATGGACCGACAAATGTTTATACTGGCATTTTGGAATCGAATTTATCGATGCCAAATCCAATACCTTTAATTTAAGAAGCGGCTATCCGCTCCTACCTGAACACCTGATATTGAATCAAAGATTGTGACCGTGCGCGTACTGGCTCCCTGCTTCAAGTGGTGGAAGTGGGCTAGACGACCAAGTACGATATTAGAAAGTTGCGTAGACTAAACGCTCAATCTAAGAAGCGCTTGATTAAGCGTCGGGCTCTTTCGATCTTGAGATATTTGTTGGCATTTGGGAGCCAGAGCTAGAGCCAGTTCGCTCATCTCTCGCTGTATTTGTCATTTATTAGCAGGTACTACTTGTCAGTAGGGGGTATGGTAGACTTGCCATGTTGGCCACTTTTCTCGTTTTCTCTTTTAAGACTATTGCGTAGGCATCGTTTTACGGCCGGCAATTTCTCGTCCTCTCTTGCAAGACTATTTTTCAGGCATTGCTTTACGGCCGACGCTTTCTGACTTTCGCTTTTCTCCAGCGCGTTATAAGTGGGTTGACCTTGAAAACGTTCGGTGGAGGAGTGCATCTTGACTTCGAAATGCAGTTCTAGTTCTGTTGCGAGTGTTTCAGACTTTTCGTGGTTAGAAGGTTGAGTTGTTCTTGAATAAGAGAGTGATTGGGGAGAATTTTCTGGTATTGGTATGCGAAGATATGTTGGCTTTTGTCTCTCAAATTATTTGGTTGTACAGTACGGGAATGTCGAGGAGGAAGTGGCCCTTAAGTTGACGTTTCACGCAGAAGAAACTCAGTCACAGTTGCTGGAAGACAGTCATAACAATGTCAATCTTCCATAGTCATTCATTCTGGACCAAATTGCTCAACTCATGCTCGAATATATAGGCTTTGTCATTCAAGCTCCGTTATTTTCCCCATATCGAACAAGGATGCGCAGTTATATCGCTTGATTTTCCATGTGAGTGTAATAAAGCTGCGAGTTTTGGGTCTTCCCAACGGTTCTTCGCAGACATAATAATCGGATATCATTCGCGCAATGGATCTAGCCATTCCAATGCCAAAGCAGAAATATGAAAGTAAACGTGGTGTGGCATTGCAGACACCTCACGATATGCGATTTTTTTACTTAGTTTGACATTCGCGCTGTACCATTCCATTCTATATCTCGCTAGCTCCTGATTCTTGAGCCCAAACAATTTCTTTGAAATGGCGACCTGGTGGAGCTATTACAAGATAACTTTAGGAAGTTTGGTCTTCAGATTAACAACCCGACTCAACCAGCCCATTTTATTCAAGTCATAAATTCTACAACCCCAAGCCCGTGATGCTATCTAATGGACTATCTTCAGTCTTTACCATTGTTTAGTCTACGGCGTTTGTGAGAATTTAAAGAAGTATCTTGATTTGGGAGAGATACTTACAATGAGTAGTTCTATCTATGACTTAAGCTTCTCGTCACTTTCAGACAGCTCTTTTACTGACGTCTGTAGTTCAAGGATAGTTTTTTTCTGCACTGTCGAGTCTTTCCTGGGATTGTTGAACTTATTTGAATTGGGCCCTCGACCACTTGACATCCTCCAGTTGTTCATCTGTGGCACTTGCGAAACGCCCCTTCTTAGGTATGATGATGGTGCTTGGATCGAAAAGCGGAATTGGAAAGAGTTGGTAATGTGGTAAATTGGTGAGATACTTGTGGTACTATGCCTTGTGGTGTGATTATTCAATCCAGTTTGACTGTGGGAGTTGGGGCTTGATGTGGTGGTTTTCTTTCTCTCTTTAAGTTTGAGTGCCAAAGAAAATTTGTACCCCTTTACGGAAGATGATCATCAATGCTTACTATTTTGCATAATCAAGTACTATAAATATGTGAAACTATATATATCAGCGATTTATAAACAGAGCGAATTCACTCGCCGTGGGTAATGAACCCTCAACAGCATCTTTATGATCGGCTTGTACATGCACAGTGGTCGTTTGGGAGAGGGAAGATCAGAAAATTGATGATATACTTTTTATTCTCATTTACAACCTTATTTAAGCTCAATTATTCCGTGTGATTGTACGTTAAATGTCGACAGTTTATTTTCAAAAATATAATACAAAATATGGTTGAATAATATCAAAGCCATCCAGGGGTTGTTCACGAAGTTCTGAATATACACAATCACTTGATAAATCATGCTAAGTGAACATAGAGGCTGGAGGAGGAGAAATGCCCGGTAATACACATTGTTTCATTAGAAAATGTATAATCCAGTTGTTTCACTAACTCATGATTTCAGGTCGCTGGGACTTCTATGAAACAACAATCCATCATTGATCAAAGTCGAATAGTTTAGGCTCCGGCCAAGCTATGCGATTCCTGCCATGAAACATAATGAGTTCGCCTTTACATAGTCCTGTACGCTCGATCTTTCTCAAATATAATGCTCTCCAAAGCTTTCCCGTGCAATCATGGTACATCGGTCCTCAATTACCCATCCCCTATGTAGTAACACAATCGTGATTGTTATCAAAATCTCCCAATCAGATGTCAAATTATGCAAGCCCCTAACGTTCCGAAGTTCTTGTTATCCGCTCAGTCCCCAAAACTCCAGTCTTGACCGCTCGCACGTGGGGCCTGGCGGGGGTCACTTCGAACGATAAATCACGCTCTCGAGCTGCCTGATTCGTCTTTCAAAGATTTGATTGACTTCCTTCAATTCGTTTTCAAGCGATGTGACCTTGTTCTTTAACTTCTCGACTGCCTGGGAGTCTGTATTTCTGGACAACTTGGCTTCTTCCTGGGATTTAGAAAGATTGTTGACGAGTGTCGACACCTTCTGTAGTAGAGTCCACGCCGAAGAGATGTTCATCTTCGGCAAAGTTTTGGATTCCTTCTCAGGCATGGCGTTGTTTTGATTTGGAATACTATGAGAATGGTGAGCAGGCTATTTGAATTCGTTGGCCTAGTTATAGACTTACTTTGATGTGTGGTATTATTCTTGGATGTATTGTTTCTGTGTTTGTTAAGCTTGCAGGTTATTATGTGGTTCTGTGTTTATTTTTGAGGGAATTATCTGTTCACGAAACCTGTAGCAAGCTTTATAGACATTCAATGTGCTAATGCTGTGAATGAATCTCATGACTGGCATGGGTCATTCGAAATAGAGTGCAAATCACTCTCATATAAATTTACAGCCACCAAATGATATGCGGGGATAGTCATTCACTAAAATTGTTAAAATCATCCTGTGATTGCGAGAGCTGAGAGTTTTGAAGCAGTTTTTTGGCATTGCCAAAGTATATATGTATTAAAATACCCCCTTCGAGTTGTACACAGAAATCGGAAAATATTAGATTCTGGAGAAATTTGCAGTCAATTTATAATTCAGAAGACGTATTATTCGATATTTGACTCTTGACACAGAATTATTAGCCTGGTGGTATCGTAATTTCCCGAGGCTTAGCAGAATTCAGGTTCTCAGGTGAAGAGTCTTGAATGTTGGAAATTTTTCACACATATCGAAGGAATGTCATTGCTTCTCTTGGGGGATCCATTTTAATCCTAGTGAAATTATTTTTATGGTGTTTGGAGAACATCACAAGAAAATAGTGTACTCATATTCTCATAGAAGCCTACAAGAAAGCAACAAACACCAAATTTGAAGTTCCAAGGAAAACATATGTCGGAAACTGGTGGCATCGGCAGTCCCATTTACCACCAACACTTCTTGATAACATCAGTACTCCACTCAACAATTTACATCAGCCCACATCTCCTAAACCAGCACTCAGCTTCCTCAGCCTATGGGAAAGTGTCAGTAGTGTCATTTGAAATATGCTTCGCAAGATGCACTCACTTTAGTCTGCTCCTCGCATGCAGTTGCTGACCTTACTTTCCCAGGAGGCAGTGGCATTTCATCGAAGGTCTTGGCCGCCCCCATATTCTTCACCAAGCTTTGTACATCCTCATCGCTGCTAATTTCTTCCACAAATCTGGATGTTCGACCGTTTGCTAGCATTCCAGAATGAAAGGTTTGTGGCTGCGCAGCTGGACTGGAAATGATAGAAGAGCTTCTAGACATCGAATTTCGAGGCAGGCAGGGGTTCCGCGATGCTGTGTATGTTTTTTGGGGGGTTATCTCTTTAGCTTTCCCCTCTGCACGATTCGTTGTTTCACGAGAATTTATTTCCAAATATTTGGCCATGATGCGTATTGAAATCGAAAGTGCATTTCAGCAACAACGTTGTAAGTAGTGCCCTACTATATATTCATAAGAATGCAATATTCTTTGATTAATTCTGGTAACCTAAAACACCTTCCTAGAACGCTTCAGAATTGGATAGATACATCTTTTGAATAAAGGTTTCAATAGCAGATGAGAATTGAACTTCCAGATTTGTAGAGACTGGTCTTATTGCTAGAAACTTCCTGCTCTGTCTGTCTTTGTTGTTGATAGATACACCGTGCGAGGAAATCCAGCATTGTTGCTTGGTTTCACATATCCACATTCAGAAAATCAGAGAACACCACCAAATCAAGGTGTTGACCCTCTGTGGGGGAGTGTTTGAAAGAAATAGCTTAGAGTCAGGCTCAGTCTTCATGTAAGTGGAGCCAAAGATTATGAAGTATGGAAAATTTGCGTGATTTTAATGAGAACAATAGTAGTTGAATGAAGATACGTTTTTTTAGACTGATAAAAATATCTTCGGAACGAAAGCCTGCTTCCTATTCTCATGACTACTAACTCGGATACTATCCCTGGCGATGTTACTGATGAAATTGAAGTCTCCCGCTCCAAAAAATACCGCCAAATCTCATTCCAGCCATTGTTGTGCCTTTGAATTCCAGAATTCCGATGTGTACTTTCGACGTTACGAGAAACCTCACTAAAACCCCATTCAGACCCCATGCATGCCTTTCTCAAACTAAGCTCCAGAACAATGCTCCATTCCCTTAAACATCAACTCGAACATGTCCTTCTTGTCTTAAAAATAAATTAGCAACTGGCAATTTCTCGAATACTCCGCGTAATACTTACTGATGATTGCCCGTTTCTTGGCAACATGACCTTTCTTTGCGACGCCAGGCCCACTCTTTCTACATGATTATTAGCGAGATCTCCTTACAGCATTCGTACGAATGGGCTGGTAGTGCCAGCAACGACTTACCCAATTGCCTTCACGTTATTTTCGCCATGGGATAGTTTAGGATTTTTCCCTCTAATCGAGAATTGTGAAATGCGTAAATTAGAAATAGAATCTTCACATCTTAGCGTAGGGTCTGATTCTAGTGATTAGAGACTGAGCATTAGTGAAGGCCAGAAGAACACAAGTTTAGGTAAACTCCAACCTTCGCCAGTCTCACTCCAAGTATCCTCCTTATAATGTGTATTTTCTTTTGCTTGCACGGGAACCAATCCACATCGCCGCAACACCGCGTAATATCTAACCTGACTCTCAAGAAGGTCATCCACGACCAGCTCGTACGATTCCGCATCATAATTATCGAGCAATTCCTGGCGTCTCCTCTTCTTAGCTTCTGCTCGAGTTTCCTGAATAATGTTTGGTGTCTTTTCTGTATCTGACAGTGTCTCTGAAGACAGCCTTTCGTCTTCCGATCCCTCTAGTGTAGCCAAGGTCCGTTCCTCAGAGCCAGTGACGGGTGGAATCACACTATCCATGTGCTCTCCCCGCATTTTGTAATCTCTATACCGTTCTTCGGGTCTTTTGGCTTCAATTTGATGATTGATGTTCATGAGAAGTCCGAGATCGACAAATGGCGTATTAGTAGTAGATTTCGTGCGATTTGGCTCCATGATGAGTTAAGTTGATGAAAGATTTCTTAATCTTAAGTTCCCTAATTTACTGGAATAGGTAATACAAACATAAGCGTTTGTTGTCCTTGTTCATTCGTAAAAGGAAAGTAAGAAGCTTAAGGTGATTAGGAGGGAGCCCCTAGAAATAGGGATACTCGGTTGACTCACAAAGTGGGTTCAAATGGGTTGATTTTAGTGAATTGATGAAAATAACACCACGATATCAGTAATGTATAAAATTTACACCATCACAAACATATCTTGACGATAAGAATGACCACGCGAAATGCAATTGAATTGGCCTCGAATCGCTAGGTTTGACTAGCGGGAAAGTGCCTGTACAAATAAACGTCCTCCGAAATCGCCAAGAACATCGCGGTGTGAAAAGAATTCGCACAACCGTCTACATAAGTATCCCTAGCAAATGCCCCATGCTAAGTAATGATGACTCTTTCGGGATCTATTAAATTTAATCTAAAAAATCCCACTCTTCTCGCAATTGACGGTATGCTCTTTGTATATATTACATAATAATAATCATAGACTTGAACAGAAAACAGGCTCAACGCTTTCCAGCGAGCGGCCTAAAAGTCCAAAATATAGCTGCAACTTTGCAAAACTTGAGACCGTAAAATTACTCAAGCTTCCCGTCAAATAAGGTACAATCAAGAAGCCTTTCAATAAGTCGAATTTCCATCTTCTTCAATTTCATAGCAAAGAATGAGAGGAGACGGTTCTGTGATCCCTCAGTTCTTCGTCGAGAGACTTAAAGCCTCCCCCTTTCTCTCATATCTTCTCTTTCCCCCCTTTCTATTCTTCTTTTTGTTTCTCTTTACTCTATTGTCCTTCTTTTTCTCATTAGTTTCCTTTTTCGTTTCCTCATCAAACGTAAACTTGCGAGGCTCGGCCATTTGCTTTGCCAACCCAAATACATCGTGTAGTTCCTGCTTATCTAAGCTAGCAGCAGCTCTAATATGATCCAAATTGGGATGTATCTCCTTCAATAATTTTTCGAGATACTCTTCCATATCTTCCTCTGGCTTTACTTCGTTCACGAATTCATTTCCGACTCTGACAACAACTTTTCTCTCCTCAATCGTCGACATGGGACTCCCATCAACGATCAACATTCTGAAAGTGTCAACTAGTTCCTGTGCTTTGTCAAACATCGCAATCCAATCTTCACTTGAGCAACCAGAAGCTTTCATTCTTTTCAAATCTTTATACACATTTTTAATCAATTTCTCAGTGGCTTTCTCGAGTTCCAGTTGCGAATTGATTGCTGCACACAGCAGATGTGCGACGCGGCGTTCATAATTGATATGTTTTTCGATGCTCGACATTGTGCGATTGAGAAGTGAGCCGATCTGATCGAACAGAAGACTGAAGTATAGATCTATTTGAGAACTGCCCGCTTTCTATCTTCGAGCTCTTCGAGTGCCTACCTAGGCATCTGCTATTCTTTGAATGCTACGAGTTTCGGTGCTTGTGCCAAATACAGAACTGGACTATCCGTCGCCGGTCTTTGAACTCCTTGAACGCCTAAGTTTGTGTTATTCTTCGAGTTATTTAGCCCCAATCTTTGTAATAGTATCGCAGCTACGATTGAAAAGAGTCAGAATTCAATCCCTCGCCGCTTATCCCGAAATGAAACTCACTTGCTTAAGTTTGTGCGATTCCTTCGAATGCTTTAGTTGTCAAAGTCGCGTAGCGTGACAATCGTGATAGGAGAGAGCACCAGAATATAACAAAATGTATCTCGAATCGATTGCTTGGAGAGTTCTTGTTAATGGGTATCTGAGGGAATCAGTTGATGAGACTCTGAAAAGTGTTGAAAGGGAAAGTCGACTCCAAAATGACGATTGAGGTTCAAACGTACAAACATGGCAGGTACGAATGACTCTGGGTGTACACCACAAGGTTCCAATCAACTTGCAGACCTCGCACATGATTTCGTAAAGAATCTGGGTGCGTATAAGTTTCTTCAATGACAAACAAAATCGGCAAAAAATGAATGCTGGGTATGTGCTTTGATATAGTGATTATCAAAGTTAAATCGAAGCTGTGGAGAATGTAGCAACTCATACCTTTGGTCAACTAACTATAGCCCGCCGCCCGAAACATATCGCCCAGTCCAATTTTTTGTATGAAATATTCCTTCAAGATTGATATCTGGCTGTTAACTTGAAGAATTAAAGCTAAGATCTTGAGCATTATCAGAGCTGATAATTGGTTGCAAATTGGTTGCAGATTGATAGAACACGAGTTCTCCTTTTGAAGGTTTAGCTTCTGTTTTACTTGTGTATTCCTTTGCTCAATATGATGCTTGGTCATCAACCAGGAGCTATAGAACCACACGAGTGTTTTAGAATCATTCAAGACCTCCTCCGGTTTTCGACATAGTTGCCATATCGTCGGTTTGGACCATAGACATCAATTCCTACCACAGATCTCGTCTTGTCCAAGTGAGAAATTATGCACTTTAAGTCGTACATAAATGATTTTTATTAAGCGGTCGTCGTAGAGGTTTATCCTAAGTGTACGAACCTTTTCAGAAGAGCGAGCCCATATTGTCGAAGAAGTTATTTGGACCCATTAAGAAAGTCTGACCACTTGAGAACGAATTTTCGTACTTTCTGAAGCAATTTCATTTCTACGTTTAACATCGATCTATATATATACTGTAGTATTGTCCCGTGAATCCACGGGAAACTGTCAAATCTCAAGGGAATTAAAATGATGAGCTCAGGCGATTCATCCATCGGTGGTCAAACCTGATACCTACGCGATGGCTTCATAAGAAGCTCCACCCCAATCCAAGCCTTACGTACTGTATTGGGTTTGGGTCTATCGAATAGCTTCATCTTAGTAACCTGTTTAATCCTTAAGCTGACTTATAATGTTGTGCCAGTCTTGTATGAATCGAAGTTTGCCCCTCCTGGGTGGAAACCGGAAACTTGAGCTTTCAAGTGGTATTGGAACAAATAAGATTACTTTTCACTGTGGATAACCTAGTGAGCCGGTGACAGGTTCACTCAATATGTGTTAATATCAAAGCAGTTGATGTTTGATATCCAAAAAAGCATTGAAAGGTCATGACAATGTTGTCCCGTAAGATTGCACAGTGGGATCGCATTTTTCAAGGTGGATTTTATTTCTATTACACTAGGTGTTCAAAGATAAATATCCAAAAGCCAGGCAGTTCATTCTGTGTTGCGGGTCAAATTTCCCATTCCGAGCATCCAGTACCCGTGATAGTATCTACGGAATGATGTCGTCGGATCTCCTTATTTGTAGTTAGTCAATGGACTTATATCGCTGCTATGAGCTTACCATATCAGTGATTTGTCCTAATTCGATCTTTCTTTACCCATCCATTGGTCTTTTCTTTCCGCAAAGCTGCAATTTCAGCATGTTGTTCTGACCTGGTTTTTTCCAAATCAGCAACCTCTTTTTTATCGCCTGATATTCTTTTCTCCAGATCATTGTTCTTCTCCTCAAGCACCACTGCCCTCCCCTCCAACCTTTTTATCTCGCTCTGAGTGAATTCGGACGCCTCAGCCGATGCCTTAGAGGCGCTGATGATCGGATTTGTCTTCATTTCGAAGTTGTTCTGTATTAACAATTAGACAAACTAAAATATTCGCAAGGAGCAAAACTTACCACGAAAACTCGGGGAGAAGATTATTCTAAGTGAGTGTTGAGCTCTAATATTCGACGAGGTGAAGATATGTAAATGGTTATCTGGATGGATCTATTTGATGTACTTAGCGACAAACTGTAATTTAACTAAGCTTATACAACATTTAGTTATACCTGGCAGTGTTTGGTTCGACTATGTTGACTTGAATCGGGAAGTTATCTCAATTTGTGCAAGTTGTGACGTTCGGACGTTCGATGCTTGGATTCTTTGTCTTGTTGTGTAAAAGGAGAGGGTAGAGAGAAAGCAAAGGGTTTTGTGGAAAAGGTAAAGGAAGTTATGTCAGACTCATGTTACTTTCAGTCATGGTATGAATGCTCTCAGGAATCATTCATGACTCTAAATTGGCTAGGCCGTGACTGTTCATCGCGAAAGCTAGAATCCAGTCAATCTTTCTACCAAGTGGCAATCCAATGGTGTGATAAGATGAATTCACTGCGAGAAAAGATCACACTCAGTAATTTTTGGATTTAATTTCATTTGTGTGTCAAAAACTATCAAAGCCATGCATAATCCTGCCCAAGATCGATTACCACTCCTACAACTAAATATATCCCAGCTCGCAAGTACCGCGCCTACTGCACCTATCTTCTCAGCTAACAACGTGCAATGTTCAATTTCAGAACTCATACGGAGAGGGTATCAAGCAGTACCTTCTGGTATAAATCCTAGATTACTTGCTAACCTCATTGCCAATTCCAGCCTCTCCATTTGTGCACTAAACCTTAATAACAATACGCAGCCTCAATTCATGCCTACCCCAATTATCGAGCAAGCGATTTTGAACCCCTACCAAGAGAGTATTAAGACGAATAATTTGCCAAGCAATGTTTGCTTGAGCACCGTTTTCGACTGTTTTATTCAACAAAGCGGGTATGATGGGCTTCCCCCTCAAAAAGTATGAGATAACTTCACAAATGTTTGCATCAGGAGTGTGGACAATGTTGTAAACATCATTCAAAAATTGAGGAGGTTTGTGTGGAATTTTCAAAATTTCCCCATGGATATTGTCGATGTCTTTCCGAGTTAAACCCTCCGACTTAAATTTCTGTGTAGCTTCGTTGACATATGTTTCGGCAATGCGGAATGCGTATAAATTCTGGAGAGCTCTGGTGGGTTCGGGAAGATCTATATCCCGAACCTTCTCTCCGAGCACTCGGATTCTTTTTTCGAGATTAAATTCAAGAATAGATCGCTTCTGTTGGTAGAAGTTGCTGAAATCCATATTTCTTTGGTTACTGAGTTAGTAGTGTGGCTTAGTGAGATGACTGCGGGTTGAACCTACAGCTGTCGAGTCTGGTATATTATGAAGCAGGAATAATGGTGGTGATGAGATGTGAGCAGTTCCGAGAAAGCTTGCCGTGCTGGATTGCTTGGGTCGAACGAATTGGGATGTTGTTTTGTAAGTATGAAGTGCAGAAGTTCTTTGAAATTGTTGGATTATGTTTCGACGTGTGAGAAAAATCAAGATCTAAAAAATGAAGATGCAAACCTAGAGGATTTTGAGACTATTATATGTTTCAGAGAATCATGGAATGGTACATGAATGATTAATGGTCTGATACAAGGTGAACAGTCATGAGTAGTCAGAAAATGCTATTCTACTAGTCATAAGATCTCGCTGATTCATATTTTCTCCTTATTTGTGTTGTGACTCTAACATCTCCAAGCTGAAGGCACCATTTGTATCTCCTCAGAGTGTGAAAGAGATCGTTTCCTCATCTCTAATAACCGACACGATCAAATACCTGCCTGTACACCCTCGGACGTCAACACCCAGCTAGGACTGGGCTGTCACATCTTCATATCATGCACGATTCGGATAACAGTATAGGGGCATCATACTTTGACACCAATCCTGTATTCCCGTTCCGTCAACTTGGCGGGCACCACTATGATACGACTGCTAAACTCCTGCAGATGTTTTTGAAAAGCAAATCAGCCTCTATTCTTCGATCACAGGCCTTTTGAGGGTGATTGTACGTACTGGTGAAAGCTTTGACTACATTTGATATGCCTTTGAAGACTTTTCTGAGAACATAGCAGCGCTTTTTTGTAGGTGCTAAAGCTGGAACGTCACTATGTAACGTGTTGGGACCAGAGCAAAGTCCATCCTTGATTGTTTCTTGGTCATTTGTACCGCCTGTAATTGAAGATGCCTCGTATATCTGTGATAAACTTTCGCCGTTAATAGTAATGGTGGGAATAGACGAGTGGGTAAACATCTTGAAGGTTGAATACAGTGTGATGTATGGATGTAGTGCTGTGAGAATAAAGATTCTGTAAATACTGGCGTATTCTTGTTTTTCGTGTGGAATTTGAGATAGATGCTCAAAAGTGAGTACAATCTTGTGAGCAGAGGTGAATAACTTCGTGAATTTTCGGCTACAGGAACCAACTTCAGTCAGTGATCGAGAACAATAGCATCTTAATCACCAATTACGTACTTAAAAATCTGTGGACTTCTGTCAGTATTGTCTCATATATCGATAGTCTACTCGTGATAAGTCTTCAAGTGCCACAAATTTCAGGGCGATCTAATCTGTAAAGGAAAAAGCTTTGAGTTGAACATAATTTCGAGTCACATACGATAATAGAAAGTGGTGTCATCATGATTCAGTCAACCATATTGCAGTCATTCAAAGTGTCTACTAGCTCAAACACACATCGAGAAATGCGCACAAATAGTTTGAACTTTCCCCCTTTGCACTCTTCTTGCAAAATCTCAAGCAACAAACCAGAAATTTTACTTACTACATAACAAGACATATGTATTAGAATATCTTTTTTACGCAAAAGCTTCCCCAGACACCAAAGAACCCAAGAAAAATTATTAAATTACACGAGCGACTTTCAAACCCTGTCCTCGGCTTTCATATCTGTCTGTCTTCTTAGACATCAACCTTGTGGAGAACCATTGTAACAACCATCAATATCATATTCAACAAACAGCTACTACCACTGCATTCTTTACAATTCTGCATCTAGTTTTCGAACAATCCTACACAGCATCCCTACTCTAAATTTACGATGGATGGTCGTAGCATGACTGAAGCTGAGCACCGTCAGCGCCAGCAAATGAGGCCCGAACATGAAGAGGAGATACTCGAATCGTTCCGTCACCAGCTGGAAAATATTAACATCTATGCTAAGAGATACGGCGACAGCATGTCATACTATATCAAGAATCCTGATGATTATCACGTGCAAAAAATTGATAAAGCAAGAGTCAAAGTTATCTTGGGCCTTCGCGAGTTAAAGCTTAAACAGGAAAGGCATCCAGAGGCATTGACTGAGTTGGTGACTCAAGCTGTGGCTTCGTTTGAGGAGTTCGTAGGTATAAACCTAAATCTTGAAGAACGAGTAGAGAAGTACAAACTTGAGAACAATACCTTGAAGGTAAATAAGACCATGCCTTTCATAAGCCCTTTCGGTCATGCTAACTGAATTCATGTAGGCAAAAATAATGCGTCTCAGGCGAAGATACTCAAATGCACCCAAAGTGCCCAAAGTGCCAGACTACACATCAGAAGAGATTGAAGAGTACGCAAGGTTTGGGCTAGATCTAGGTCAGAATAGGATGGGACGGAATTAGAGCGGAGGACAAGAAACTGTAAGTTGGCGACTAAGGCAAACTTTCAATGGAAGGATCGGAGAATGGATCTCGTGGCTGGATCTCGGGCTAGTCATGTTGGCATGGTAACAAAGGCTCTTTGAAGAAACGTTGATATTACGAAAACGATTGCAGATGTACTTTTAGTGTCGTTCTCCTCAGACTTGATGTCTGAGTTAATTATACCAGAAGTCAATATAAATTGCTGAAATAGCGCTATTTGATTGGAGTGAACATTTTTTTGAGGATTTACAGCTCTAGCTGATTGTACGCAGAACCTGTGCATAAGGTTTCTAGATTTCCTACTAGACCTTCGTACAATCCGTCTATGAATGCAAAAGTTTCTTGCCAAATACTTCAAGAACATACACATAAGCACACCCATATTCTATAGACCGCGAGCCCGTGATCTATATTACACCACTCGTGAACTACTCGCTCTATGGTAGCTATTCAATATGTTCAAGCAACAACAAGAGATCAAGGAGTTCGCCGGAAGAACTTGATCCCGATGGATATTGGTAAAGCAAAACATTTTGTCCTGATGCCCAAGTGAGCACCATAAGCATCTCACTCGAATTATGGCGCATGCCATAGCCGAAGGATCTTATATCTGTCACTGTATATCCCTCATACTTTTCGGACGTTGTGATATGCATGAAACCCCAGACATTTACTTGGACGATGATTGGCGGACATCACTATACCGAGTTACCGAAGGTAGGACGAGGTGGGGGATATAACACGTGATGTTCTCCAGAGACTCAATATATATATTTAGCAACTGGAGAAACCTTCGTATGTTGGATTGCATGATTCTTTCTTGACTTCACGATAAAATTTAGGGCCTCTTTCAGTGATAGAAACTCCTAAAAACCGTACATTTGTTACTGATACGTCTACCATGGCCGAGAAGGAATCTACTACCCCGCGTTACGACCCCTCAATCTACGATACCCCTTTCTCAAAATTACCAAACCCCAAACGAGTATGGATAGGGGAGCCTGGATCTGCTCTTGAAGGAATAGGTAAGAATCTCTTCACCTTTCTGAACCATAAATCACCTGACAAACTCCATAGGTCGCCTATCCCTTCTCACACCAGAAATTGTCTCTTCGGCGGCAACTTCAGAGATCAAGACGGGTAGAAGAGTAGGTCTCGGATGGGACATGACAAAATTGGAGTATTCTCAATTTGGACGACGCAAATGTGGTCATAAGATTATTCCACTGGATGGACCAGGCGGGAGTGGATATGGAGCATGTTTTGATGACGTCTATCACATGAATCCCCGTAGGTTACGGCAATGCTTCTTATTAGTTTGGATGTCGTTAGCATGTCTTTACAAATTTGAAAATCGGAGATCTCTTGCTCTGAGCTTCTCAATTAGATGATGGGCAAGTATCCATCTGAGAGAGGCAGGTAAAACCCCCGATTTGTTGCGACCTTGTATATTTGCCTCAAGTTCTGCCTGCTACTTGAAATTATAACAGAATCAAATCGCACATCCACAAGACACATAAAACTACAACTTCGAATCCTAATTTTAGGATTTTACATACTTTGGATATCATAACATTGGCTGACCTATAAACCAAGAACAAAGCAGTCAATGGGATGGCTTCCGTCACTACTCCCAGCCACGAAATACTTCCGACCCCTCTACATCACAAGACCGAGTTTTCTATGGCGGTACTACAAAAGATGAGATTATAGATACATCAAATCACCGTATTGGGCTCCAACATTGGGCACCTGAAGGAATTGCCGGTTTGTCTTCACAGTTTCTCTTCTACCATTCCAACTTGCATCTTCATAATACTCATAATCACATCTAGGCCGTGGTATTCTGATCGACTACGCTCATTGGTGCACCCAACAGTCTCCACCTATCAAGTACACCAACTTTTCTCTCCACAACATCCCGTTCAAAACGCTCATCACGATTCTCGCCGATCAAAATATAACCCCTCAACGCGGTGATATTCTCTTTATCCGCATGGGTCTAATTCCGGAATGGGATAGTTTCAACGATTCTCAAAAGAAAGAATATGCATGCCAAAGTATCCCCGAACATGCTGGCGTTGAACCTAGTTTGGAGTTATTGGAGTGGTTATGGGATAGTGGGATATCAGCTGTGGCAGGCGATGCTATAAGCTGGGAGGTGTATCCTACACAGGGAGAGCTTAGCTGCCATGAATATTTGCTTGGAGGATGGGGAATGCCAATTGGTAAGTGTTTTACCTGCGGTTTTAAGTTCCTGATGATTTTCAATTTGTGTCCAATATTTATCCGATTTCATACGCCTGGCTTCGCATATCACATGGAGAATTGGCGTGCAAATCCAAATTCCGTCAGCTTAACAATCATGCCTGCTAACCTATCACTCACACAGGTGAAATATTCGATCTTGAGGCTTTGTCTCGTACCTGTCGCGAACTGAATAGATATTCCTTCTTCTTAACATCTATGCCATTGAATATGCCAGGAGGTGTTTCTTCACCCCCAAATGCAATGGCCATCTTTTAGATGATGATTGGGCAGTTGAAAAGGGTATGGAAGACATATGCGACAAGCAAAGATGGCCAGAGAGTTCAACAGAGATCTAAGGACTGTGAATATCACGTATTGCGTTGGATACTGGTTGATGTAGATATTCTTACACTGTGGAAAATTTGAGTATAAAAGCTTTCCAGCCAAAGTGCTTTGAACGTTGTATTCCCTTTAGCACCTACATCTTTGAGACCTATTATCAGTAAATCAACCTAACGCAACTCGGGCCAAGCCCACCGCTCTCCAACCACCCTCTAGTCACTCCTGCACCAACCATTCACCGAAGAGAATGACCAGATTAGAAGATTGTAGAGAATGGTGGATAGCGATGGGCTTGGCCCAAGTTACGGGTCAACTCCATCAATCCCCAGGCTATTCAATGTAATTTTCTCACCCCGATCCCCCGAAGGAAACCGGAAGAACGATGAAATTGACCTAACGCAACTCTGGCCCAAGCCAGTATCCCCGTACCTTTTGTTACTATTCTTTATCATTCCTCACCCCCCGAAGGGAACTCAAAAGACGGCAACAAATTGTACAGAGATACTGGCTTGGGCCAGAGCTACGGGTCAAGACCGCCAATTTTCCACCCCCCCCCGATGCTGTTCTCCATCATTGCTCCCCGAAGGGAGCGAAGTCAAAAGGCAACAACGGCAGGGTGAAAACTTGGCGGTCTTGTCCTAGGCAACTGTTTTTTTAACCGTCCACCCTCGATTTCCCGCCATAGCCGCTGAAACATCTTGATCGATTCAATGAACCACCCCTCCTGACCCCCGCCTTAGCCGCGCAAGTACCCTGCTCAATCTAATGAAGCACCGCGCTTGAGAACAACCTGTACCCTCACATCACCATCCTGCTCGATGCTCAAATCATCCACCTTGAGTTCCGGCTTGGTTCAAGTCATCTTGTCCCTTCATTAATACAAGACTATCAACTCTAGATTGTTCACTACTCTTCATCATTTCAATCTCCCCGAAGGGAAGTCAATCAAAAGAATAGTAAATAATCTAGATTTGATAAAACTCGAATCAATGAAGGGACAAGATGACTTGAACGGGTAAGTCGCGAAAGTCACGGTGGAAGATTCGACGAATCGAGCGAAAATGGCTGTGCGGATACAGCGCCGAAAACAAGAGTCGATGGTCCAATAAAAAGAACAAGGCTTGAACGTCCAAGGCGTTGAAATCAGAAGGCGATGATACAATGAAAGGAACAAAATATTTGAACGGCCATGGTGCTGAAACCAAGGGATGGCGGGTTGAAGTCCCAATCACCCTACAGAAGAAGAAGAAAAAGTCGAAAAGGATGGAGGGAAGGCAGTCTATATATAGGCAAGAGAACTGAAATCTTTCAAGTAGATCACCACGCTAATAAGTCAACCTGTAGTGAATATGATAGCTGCCAAAAGATTTACTTCGCCGATGAACCAACCACAGCCAGTTCGGCAGACAAGTTCGGCCTTCGGCTTTTCTAGTGAATTGTACGAATGGACTAAACAAGATTTAAACTTAGAAAGACAAATACTTTCTCACTTCGCTAGAAGATGGAAATTTTCACCTCGTCCAAACTATGGCTCATACCACCTGCCTACTGACCATTCAAAATTCACTAATCAGTTTGGCTTGATCGACAAACAGTGAGTTTTAACCCGTTGTAAGCATACAGTCGCTCATATCAATGTTGAAAATGACACATTGCATGGAAGATGGAACTAGTGGTACCTTCACGCAATCTATGACATGCATATCGGAGATTTTTACTCGATCTACTTAGTTACTAGTTCCAAACGTTGACTCTAGTGGACTACACTTGTAAAATGATCTAACACTGCCTTCCTACTACGCAACGAAGATCTTCACCCGGTGAATCTATAGCAAATATACCAAGCTATCTTTCATTACCTAGGTACTCAAAAAGAGAATATTCAATGGCTTCCAATCTTATTTCCTGTACCTATTCCCCTCGGCATGTTATTTGACCGCGGCTAAGAAGACAATGGCGTGAAAAAGGTGAATTTCTACTCTAGCCCCCACCATCGCTTCTTTCAGTCTCATTTGATGAGGTTTCTTCTACCTCATCAAATGAGACTAGAATTGATCTTTCCTCTAGCTTTGGCAGCCCAGGAATAAAGTGCCATTTCGAAGATGGTAGATCGGAGAGAAGGAAATCTACGAGATCTCAACACTAGACAAAAATAAGCCTTGTCTTGCAAACTTGTAAAACTCATCAACACCTTGTCCCTCATATGTAGACGAGGTTCGAAGCCAAAAATAAAAATGATACGTGTACTTAGGATCACTCTTCACCGTCATTCTTCCTTAGTTCCTTCGAGCTTCAATCTTAACACGGTGGTTTGAATTTCAGGAAACTCTCGGGGGTTATGAAGGCTTGGGGGCGCGTCAATGGTATGTTCCTGCTTTGATTGCATTATTGCTTAGCTCTGTAAATAATGACTAGGTCAAGCAGGATTAACTCCTGTAGTACATGCGTGATGATAAGATAGGTAGGTTTGAATAAACATACGTATAGGAACTACACATTCGATACATCATAGCACGCTTTTGCCTTCTCTAATTGCATTACTAAAAGTGTAAATCGACACCAAAATCAATATTTCACAGTATCACAATCCGAAAACTCAAGAAATCAAGTATTCAAAGGTGTAAACTTTTATTTTCTTATGCCAATAGTTATGTACTCGCTTTTGTATTTGTCCCATTTCATACGTAAGTACAACCTGGCCAAATTCTTGCCTATCAGATGCCCATCGTCTTTCCCTTTTCATGCCTCTCTCGCGCCTCGGCAATCATTCCTCCGTCATAGATAGCAGACCCAACATGAAAGGCTTCTCCTCGTACTGAATTGACATGGATGACAGAGCCCGAGTGAAAACCTATTTCACTTGCTCTTCGCGTCCCGTTTGCGCCCGAGTCATCCACCTGAAGATAAGGGGAATCAAGTCTGACAAGTCTGTTTCTTGAATACTCGCTGATTATAGAGGGTTGACACTAACTCTCAAATTGGAAAGAAAAAGTTTAAACAACCAAAACGCCAAACAGATCCAGATGTATGAGCGTCCCTATCATGCAAGAAAAAGATATGCAATGCACTATAAGCAATGCACCAAAAATAACTCCTTAGTATAGATGGCTGACCCTAAGTTACCTCCCCAATTCATGATGATTGTTTCGCTCGTTCGGAATTTCCATTGTCAGAAAATCCAAATATGAATATGAACTGTTTTTATGAAAGACCCTCAATGAATTGTATTTATTTGGCATGTCAAAACGACTTCCGCTGGCCATTGATTTGAAAGCCGTTTTATTTTATAGCACTTCGTCTTCTTCGGTAATCCTGCCTACTCTCACTCCACCAGGACTGACTCTCTCGGGCCCCCTGAGTGGCTCTGGAGGTGGCTCGTCTATCATACAAGCGTTCTCAAGCATATTCGTCCATTTTCCACTTGTACCAGCATGACTATGTTTAAGATGTTGACGGAAATGATCCGCGCGGAAAAATTTCTTGGCATGGTTACATTCTCCAAACTTGTGCATGTCTTGTAAATGGGCACCCCTGAGGTCCCAATCCTCACCAGTCGCCACAGGCATCGGAGATCCCTCGTGATTCGCAACTCCAGTCCTTGGAAAATCTTCACCACAGTATCCACAAGTATCCGCATCGTTGGGCCGTGAAGGAGAAGGATGGAAAGCATGCGCCCAATCTAGGAGAGCAGCACATGACCAAGAGTAACGACGGAGGTGCAAAGAGTTCTGATGCCTTTCAGCCTCATTCTTATTCTTGAAACGATTTCGACAGTATAGGCATTCATACTGCTTTTCTTGTTCATGCGTGCTAAATTGTGGTTAGTATCAACAAACAGTTAGATTTTGAGTAACACTGACTTGAGATCTTCCTGGGTGTCAAATTTCTTAGGTTTTTTGGGACAACATTCACAAATGAAACCGCCTTGTCTACTAGGAGCACTATTGTGTTTCACGTGGCCTAATGCCTCTGGCATTTTTCGCGCATTAGTTAGGGGTCGGCTTTCAGATAAAGCTCGATGATGGGTTGTTCTAGCCGAAATTGAACCTCTTGGGCTGGGATTTAGCGACATTGAACCATTATATGACATGTCGGTGTTGATATCCATGGGTCCAGGTGAGAGGCCTCCATGAGACAGCCTACTGTACGAGCCCATGCTGGTCGCGCTACTAGCAGTCACTGATAATGTGGATGAGAATGAGTTCCTAGGTAAAGAGGTAGTAGATGATATAGACGTGGAGCTCGAATGAAAGCGCGGACTTGGTGTTGAGCGTGAGCCAGATTCTCGACGTCGAGCAAGATCACTTGCACTGCCTACCGTACGTAGTAGATGTAGACTATCATCCCTGGGAGGAGAAGATGCGCGTCGTTTTTGCCCGGCTGTAGTAGAGCAGGGAGAGTATCCTTCATTCCGACCATGATACTCTTCTCCTATCTGTAGTCGTCTCAGACCCGTTTCTTCCATATGGAAGCCTTCCTCGTATTCTGGAGAAGGCATCTGAAAGCTGTCCCTAGATTGACTGGCGATACTTGATGCATCGTCGGCTATGCTCCCTGACCTCATGTTGTAAGGGTGTGGTGATCTTTCATTGTCGATCATATCGGTTGGTGACCTGAAGTCGAATGTACTCAGATTGCTAAGTCTGGGATATGGATTGCCGGGTGAAATGCCAGAAGATAAAGGCGAATCTGCCCATCGATTTATGGGACTCTCTGCAAGTGCCGGTTTGTGTGTATGGATTGGCAGAGAGAGTGGCTTGAGTGTAGGATGACCATGTTCCCGCGCTATTCTAGAGGTTGGTGATGCATCGTTTACAGATGAGCTGAACGGAGACTTCGCGAATGGTCTTGATGGTGTGAAATTATCTCCTCTGCTACCCAACTTTTGTAATAATGATTTGTCGTATGCTTGAGCATTAGTTTGATATGTATCGTGGACAGAACTTTGAAAGCCTATTGAGGTTCTTGATCTGCGAAACGAAGAATTAGTAAAAGAAGGCACAAGAAAACACTTCATAATCTTCAGTAAAGCATTGACAAGAGAACTGGCGATCCTGTTTGCGGGGTGACATGAAATCGGAGGCTCCGGCGTAATTTAAGATAATAGCACTCACTGTGTCGACCCAATGCTTGCGTTGGAAGCAGAAAGACTTGAATAGCCTTCGTCTTTTGGCAGTGCAATTGCAAGGTTGCTCGTATCTTTCGACGGAGGGACAGTGATGGTGGCGTTGGAGCTTCCTCGACGTCCAATGTCTGGTCGCTCATCTGATATGCTATTGCGACTATAGCTCCCATACAAACTCGAGCCGGCGGGAACCGATGAAATATTTCTTCCCCAATCGAGTTCCCGATTTTGATTTGCCCACTGCCACCCAAGATCTCCCCCATTATCTGTGTCTGGAATGAATTTAGGTGGTGGTAGAGGAGGGGGGGGAGACACTCTCGCGTTGGGTATAGACATTGGTCCAGCGGCGGCTCTCGAAGAGTTGGAAGAGTGGTATTTGTGTTGATCTGAGTATCTATCGGGATATCGATCGGGGTGGTGAGAGTCTTGTACGTGGATTTCTGGTAAGGGTGTGTTGAAGCTCGGCTTTTGGCCACGCATAGGAATATCCATTGTGTGAGTTAAGCCACAGGCTGTGAAAATTAAGTGGATGTATATTGTAGTCCTCCTAACAACATGAGCTGACCTCGTCTTCGTCTAGAAGTTGCTAAGTCGGACGTGCCGTTTTGCTTGGGAGGGAAAGGTTGAGAGTGGAGAAGGAGGGAAATCGCAACATGGATATTTTTTTCGAAGAGTAGATTAGTTACAAAAAAAGAGGTTCCGAGTCACAACGGCCGGTTCCAATGGTACGTATTTTCTTCAATAGGACCAAATGCCTCTTGGAGTACGCTCAAAGAGTTCGCGAAGTTGACGTTGTTTTGCGAACCCTTCATAAAATGGGATGACGGGGCGAACGTCTGTGGTTATGAAAGGACGAAGAAGTACGGAGAGGTATGTTTCGGCCAATCTTTAGCGGAAGGGCTGAATGTGTACTAACCAAAAAAAAGCTAAATTGAATCGAGAACTATGTAAGTCAGAAAAGTAAGTTCACATAGATATGGACGATATGGATAATATAATATGGTGTATAATGAATGATAAATGATCAAGTATCAAATATATATATATGTAGAGGAAGGCAGAGAGACCCTCACGGCATATAAATAGCTAGATAAACAAGTAAATGACAAGTTAAATAGATGATAATAATGGCTGGCAGCAAGAGTAAATATTTCATAAAAAAATATATACATACATCCAAATATAAGCTTTAAATTCTATCGTCGTACATAGAATGCTAATTAATTCGGTCGGTCCTCTCTCTTGCTCTTTCTTCCCTCTCTCATAAGCTCATAAGCCTTAAGAATACGAATGACAAACAATAGGGCTGGGAAACTAGGATTTCATTCGGGGAGTGGGAGTGGTGATGGTGGACGGATGGATGGATGAGAGCGGAGGGAGCCAACCAAGGAATCGAAGTTGATAGGCGGATTTCAAGCACCCAGGTATCCGTATCCTTATGGGTTAAACAGGATGGATGATGGATGATGGTATGGGTGGGTGTATGGGTTCACTGAGGGTAAAGGGTGGGACTTATTATACTTCTGCAGAGTGAAAAGAACGAGGTGGAGAATTCGGAAACAGGGGACGAGGACTTAAAGAGGATGGATGATTAAACTCCTCGAGGCAAGGACCATAAGGCCTTCTTCGTTTTGGGAATAAAGTATGAATAAAGTATATCGAGTAGATAGATCACAGAAGTAGATGAAAGTAGATTAAAGTCTTTCCTCCAGTAGACGGGGATTACAGCGTTAGGGGTTGGCTATTCGAGTCGTCCACTATGTAGGTCCGTCCTGATGAGTGTTCGGTAGTGTAAATCTTAAAGACTGTATGTACTTCACTCGCTAGGTCATGACATTATTTACTCTGTAAGTAATGGATGTAGTAGATGCCGACCTATGCATCTACAATAAATAGACTTGGAATTTCGGGTATTTTCGCCTTTCTCGCCTTTTCAAATTATGAAGGGTAAGATACTGGTCAAAGCCAAGACAATCGAAAGGCTGTTCGTCTCAATTCCCGGCGCACGGTAGTACGATAGGGTGAGTTCTTTTTCCAGGAGGGAGAGAGGGGAGTACCAACTCAAAATAGGAAATGAATTGAGTCGATCCAATTTGGTGAAGTTGCGATGACAATTAATGATGTTGATGAATGACTGAGCTCCTCTCAATCCTATTTTAGACGTTCTCGTGTTAGGTTGATGTGAACACGGCGGATTAGGGCTATTTTTCGGATCTGTGTACTGTTGGATTTCATGTACAAGGGAGCACGTATGATGGAAAGTGGATACAACAATACGATGAGATACAGATGGCGGCAATTGATCAAAGGAAGAGAAGAGATTGCTGACTTTGAAAGGAGGGGGAGGAGGAGGTAAGAAGATAACAAGAGGGGAGTTAGGTAATTGTCAGTCGTCAATCAGTCAGAGGCAGCTCACCCGAGTAAGATATACTGTAAGAACATTGGAAGAGACGGATTTCGGTGCGTGCAAGTACGTTCATTTGTCGTTTCATAAAGTCACCTATCTAAGGTGATTCTGTTCTTCTGAAATATACTTTCAGTTTGATTGATCCAGTGTTGTCCGTGGTCTTGCGAACCAGGTTCATTCACCAGTGAGTGTTGAGTCTTACCTTTTGAGGCCGTATAGGCTCATTCCTAGGCTACCCGCTGTGAATATGTGATGCGCGCAATTCATGAATCAAACCGGTGCCAATGAGATGTTTGTAAACTATTAATCAAGCCCCATAGTTGCCCTCTTGCATAGAACGACAGCGGGGTTTCTGATACCTACCTAGTCGACCTCGATTATGATTATTCTGCAACCCTGTCAGATACCATGCGATTCCATGTTTGGTAGCACGAACTCAACAGATCACGGGAGTATAGATAGGAAAGGCAATAATAAGGCTGGTAACCTGTCAAACTAATAATGTTGATGATGATGATGACGATGATAAAAAGTCTTAATGCTTGAGTAGGAACATTTCGACTATCATCTTGTCATTACCCATTTAGTGTTTTGCTAACTCTCCATAAGGCTATGTATGTGTGTTTGTTTTCCCGTACAAGTTATTGAAAACAAGAACCATCTGGACCTTTCAATCAATTGAATCATAAACTTGATTTCTTTTGGGTCATGTCCATTATTACCCCTTTTAGCTACACCGTCTAATCTGAGATTCCCTAGCCATCTACTAGCTCCGACTTTCTTTTCAATTTTCTTCATTGGTCAATGTGATCTGGTACTCCACACTTACAGTTCAGCCTTACAAGTTCTTTCTCAGGTAACCTCTAAAAGCAATCATGGATGATTTTTGGGACTGTACTACCACGCTTTCTTCCATATGTATCGCCAGCAATTTCACATATTAGGAGGTTACCCACTTAGATTATTTATTGGAAGAAAGCATCGAAGAGGTAGTTTATTGTTAGAATGTTTAAAGTGTTCAATAATTATACGAGGGATCACACCAACCATCTGTAAAGTAGAGCTGATCGAACAACAGCTGTTGTTGGTTGTAGTATTTAGCTAATGCAGAATCAAGGGTCTCAATGCATCAATAATTCAGATCCTTGATTGAGTAGGCACGTTTAAGACAATTTAACAAATATCTATTACTACTCTTTCTGAATCCTATGGCGAGAGTCATTCTGCTAGGTATTCATGCTAACAGTACTCACTAAGCGAAGGAGAGAATGATCTAAAGGGAACAGATAGCATTCATTGTATTGTGCGGAGTACAAAGGTACTTCTTCCGCAATCGCCACAGCTCTAGCTCCAGTCAATTGGTTACTAGTACGAGGTCGAGGTCTTCAACACCGAGAAAGTTATACTGCAGACAAATGCCTGAGCATCTGCAGCCTTTTGAAGGGTCTGTCTATTTTTCTGCAAATCTACTGCAAAATACGGAAATGCTGTAGCCAATGTGACAACTAACTCCAAATTTGAGATTATCCACATTTTCATTATCCTTCATCCTAGCGTTCCATACAAATTCACAAGTGCCCTTACCCGGCTAAGCCACCAATTCTGACCTGAGAATTCAACACACGCAGCATTTCGCCTCGAGATGTTCGAATCACATGCTTCGATCTTGGGCATTAAATTGACTTCAGCACTTGTTTCGAGTTATTTCCAATCCGGTATGTAAGTCCGAAGATCTTCAACACAGCCACTGGCACTAGCAGTTGGAAAAAGTACTAGAGGATCTCGGGCACTTATGTAATGCGGAGATGAAAAAAACATGCCAGAATACGCTCAGCTTGAAATATCATGTTATCCATCTCGTGCGGAGATACCATCACGGCTCAAGTACCTGTTGAGTTTACGCCATAAGCTCTGCTTGATGCCATGTTATGTCTTATGAATAGGAGAAGCAAATAGGGATTGGTTGTTCTCCATTACATACCACACCCAGACTCACAAGGCTCGTGTGGATCTTCGAAACAGAGGTACAGCATTATTACTCACTTGCCATCTTTTTCAATCTCGCCCATGATCTTTCCAAGTCGATTTATGGTTGCAAATTATCTTTCTCAAACCTGTACGCTGAAGAGTAGGATAATTTTCTATTGGATCGGATGCTATGTCGTGTTACATCTACCTCACGCTCAAAGCAATCGAAGCACTTCGTTGATCAATATGTTGATCAATTTTCATTGTCCGGTGAGACTGAGGTCGTCTGGTACTTTATACTCCGACGCTCGTCAGGTACATTGTGTATGATAAACTTGAGGATTACCTTGAAAACTTCAGTGGCGCTTAGAAACTCGCAATTTGACTGTCAGTCCTAGCTCTACGTCCCATCAGTGTGTATGTTATCCACAAGCATTCTAGGGACAGACAGAACACTTCATGTTCACGGTCATATCAGATACAAGAACACCAATTCTTGAACAATATTTATTACCCCGCGCTCTCAACTCGAATGCATTTGAAACGGTCTGGCTGCATCATCTGCAACTGCCTATCCAATACACAAGTATCTCACATCACCCTTCTATATGTAAGTCAGAGATTCAACACTGGTAAGGTCTCTCTCTCGACTCTTGTGGTCTGTTAATTATATGACAGACCGGGTATAATCACAACGAGGCAATATCAAGGCAATCAGTCCAAGATCCCAGTATATGCGGTACGACCATGTTATTGACCCAGCACCTACTTGCGTTACATTAAGATTTCTTCAACGAGCCATGGGCACCATATCCATTCAGTCTATTGACGCCCCACCTCCGACGATTTTGTGCGCCTCAATCTGGTAACGCAATACAACGTCAGAATCTTCATTCCCATCTCACGCGGGCGAATCATTCATTGCACCCATATCAACAACTCTCGATGCATTAACTCGATGTTTTTTATTCGAAGAAAACCATAACAGACAGGGAGTGATTTGGTGGAACGAAACACACAAATGCAAAGATACGGACTCGGGAAGCAAAGCTTGCTTGCTTGCATATTCTCATGTAGTGTACGAGGGAAAGCATACATAGGAACAGTCAAACAACGAACATATAACCAGAGCAGGGTAAGATAAGGAAGGTATACCGGCACGGGGTGGATGTCAACATGATCCCCATCAGCCCTTCAAGGCGAAATGAGTTCGGGCGTTGTACTCTTCATTTGTTCCTTTTCTGCTTTCTTTGGGTTTTCATGTACACACATGTTTGATTAGTCCGAGCTTCCCTCTTCACGCCAACCTCGAGTAATCTTGTCGACATTTCTAAGTCTTTCGCGGGCATTACATGGCATATAATACACTACTGTATGTACTTTATATACGTACCGTTCTTTATTAGGACTGTGGGATTCGATACCATGTAGATATCCAAATCCAGCACATGCAAAAGAGTCGAGCTTTATGTATTTCACGTAAAATATACGAAAGGGGGAAAAGAGGTGTGCAGTCATATAATTGAACTGATTGTCTATTTTGTAAATGATGATTCAGATTGTATCATACAGTCTAAGTGATCTGCTTAGATTGGATTATACCTCTCTACTTTCCTATTTCAGTGATATATGAGGAACGGAGTAATGTCTCTCCTTACCCTCACTAAAACGTCATAAATAACAGTCAGCCTTTTGTCTCCCCACTCTACTCCCTTTTTCTTACTAGCCATGCACAAACTCAAGGGTCTAGGATCCAATTCCATGCTACTCCGTACATTTTGCTCGAGCGTATAGTAGTGCTGTGGATGGACAAGAAACCGTAATATCGGTCGCGACTCTCTGGCCTTCTTTTGAAAGCTTTTCACTGGTGCGTGGGTGCGAGTTGATGGTTTGATTCCATCCTTATAAGGCCGTTTCCGTGTCTGTGTGAAAAAATGGAGATGGGAAATTAGATTGTGATAGCACGCGGATTCTTGATGGAACGCTTCTGAAGGAGAAATAAGGAGTGATTAGCTAAGGATAAATCTACTTAATTGTGGATAGATAGCTAGATAGATGATAATCTGTAGCACCGAGTGGTGATGACTCTCGATTTCCCTATTCCAGCTAATCCGGCATAATAATGTCTACAAGCCTACATGGTATATATGTAAGAGGCAAAAGGCAAACCACCCCCATTTTCAATGTCAATTCGGCATTCTACTTTCTAACGAATACCGCATCCAACGCAGCCCTGTGAAAAGTTCAACAGATAACTACCTAGTACGCTTTGATAGTGATCTAAGCTAGATTGATCAGGGCTGAGTACCTCAGACCGGACTAGTGAGCTCCACTAGCCGAGGTATTTAAGTATTTTCTTTAGTGTAATGGGGTTTGTTCCATGGGGGACTTTTAAGTTTGGTAGGGAAAGAAAAGGTGGGATTAATGAGAACTTAGAAGACGTGAGAATTCCAGTACTATCACTTGTCATTTCCAATATTTTGTTCTCAACTCAATGAGTACCACGATTCAAACAAACAATTTTGAATCAATCCGGAATCAATAATCGATAATCCAAAAGAAAATAAGGTTGAATACGGTAAGCCCGTTGGTGGCACAGCATCACATCCCTTGGAATCTATGAACCTTACCCGTCGACGTGGATTGGAATCCTACGATGGTAGCTTAGGTCACGGGTGAGTAATCATCATTCATGCTCTTTTACCACTTTTACTGTCATGTAATCCGATTGTACGTTGAAGAGGGGCAGTAAGAGCTACATCGTGATCCTATACGGATTTCGACGAGGTGAAGATGAAGGGGTAGCTCGGTAGAGCCGATAATAGTGAATGGGGAAGTAGGAGGTGCGCGGGCAAACCTGTCATCTGTAATTAGAATAGACATTCCTAGGTTTCCCCGCCTTGAGCTTACCTATTTTACATCCTGCTTGCGGCCAACTTATCAGTTGTGGAAGAACAGTTACATGCATATAATCAAGTAATAATTATTGGATTCACTCAACTATCAAAACATCACCCTGATCGTATACTGACACAAAGATCCATCAATCCCACTCTCATTCCGTCTATTCGTTAAATCTCATTGCCATCACCAGGGAAACTCAACGCCGATTTGATATAATCACCGGGATGCTTTCCTAATACAGTCAGTCCATTGTCGGGTACTTCCTAGCCCTACAAGGCTTATTCTAAATAGCCCCGAGATTCCAGAAAAGTGAATTAAATGAAGAACCCCTGGCAATCAGTGACAGTGATTAGGGATACGTGATCACATCACATCACAGCCATACATCTGGATTGAGGATAATTACCGAGCCTCGGGCGAGACGAGTAACAGCTTGATTGAAGTCATTGCCATGTTCCAAGCTTTGCTAATATTTAGTGATTAGAGGCTCTGCGCGACCGCGTCGCGTCGCCAAGTTGCTTACTTTCACTCATGATCGGCTACCAGGAAGTTTCTAAAAGTCGGCGACCTGAACCGTTTGTTTGGGAGCGGAGGGAGGCTATGTCACGATGTTGGGATGAATCATGAAGATGGGATTGAACCTGAATGGTGCGTACTAGATCAGCGTTGCAAGGAATTGTGTGGAAGTGGGAAATGGCAGGCGGGCGGGAGAAGTGAAATGTTGATCACAGATAGACGGAAATCTAGATCTGCTAAGTTTGGGTTTGGGTAAGAGGGAGGTGGATAAGCTCATTGTTCACGCAGAGTGTCTCGAGAGTCTCAGCCACCATCTCATATTGCGGGGACAAATCTCGTTGTTTTCCCTCAGGGCTTCATTTAATTTCAACCTATTATTGATCCCAAGATACGACTAAAGCTGACTGTTATCTGATTAATCTTGTTTGGCATACGAATCTTCACACACCGGTATTGAGGCGAAAACTTGCATTGTACCAATCACGTTCGTGAATTGAGTATTGAGAAGGGGTACGAGTTGATCTCATCTTAGAAGAACCAACATAATAAGCATCCAGGAAACTAGATCTTGCCCCCAAACCAACGTTTCCAGCAGGACAAGGCTCCAGTATATACAGAAACCTGTATATCCAGCTTTCCCATAAACGCCCCCGATTTACATCTGCCTAGTTTTCCGCACCTACACTCGCCAGCCAATTCGTTTAATTGCAAAATAGCAATGTCCCGTGAGCATGCATCAATCTGAGCGGTGAATCGACCACAGGTGGACGTCTTTACCAGATCTAGAACAAAGGGCTGAAAAACATTCGGTAGATGGGTGCGAATTGCAACCCATGTTCTGATCAGCCGCTGATGACATTGGCGTTGGGGCTAGATTACATGCTAAGGTGGCCATCATGCAGTATCGTAAGATACATAATTGCCGTATAAGGACATCCAATATACTGTATGTTCTGGTATCGTCTTTCATTGATTGACCTGCATGCAAGAGATGAAAATGCCTAAATTTCGAATACGGACAGTAAATATTTCCAAATTTTCAGCTAAATGCCAAGCCATCCAGATCTTTCCATTCAGTCAATTTGTATAGGTAGAATTGTTGCACCAAACCCATGCTCATGTAACAAAATTTTCCGTTTCTTTTTATCCCTTGGCCAACCTTATGAACGCCCACCTCTAGCGCCTCGTAGCACAATACCAGGCTCAAGTGAAGTACGGCCCCATAGGGCGAAAAAGAAGGCTGAATCTCTGGCACACACGCGGGATGTCGAAGCGAAACACGAGGTGTCGTATCACAACACTTTTCTGCTTTTGGGACAAACATCGCCAATCGTCCGTTAATCGGTACGGGGATGATCTGGAGTCTGGATTGACACGATTTTTTTTTTTCATGATTTGATTGCGTATGCACATGCTGGTGGTTTCCTTGGCTACATGTGATTTTATGTTGGACGGGCTCGACTAGTCAGCCTTAGTTATTTTGAGTAGATACAATATGTGTTGCATATGGACAATATCGGGTAGGGCTTTCGGTAGGCGGACGAACGGGGGTTGAAGCCATGTTTGTGCTACGTGAGTTAGATCATCCTCGAGTCGGGTGTTCTGAACCGGACATCATTTACTTACTCATGATAATGTCTTACGTTGAGATCTCTGCGTGTTTGGTGATCAACAAAATCTAAGACAATTCCAACCTTCAGAGATACTACAGCGTGTTGGCTCCTGGTACAATAAATCGCGCAACGTTTCATTGTGTTATTGATCATCTAACGAGACATATTGTTGTTCATTTCGGCCAACATTCCCATTCATTCCTTCGATTCTCACCAGAGAACTATCACCGATATCAGTAGCACCGATATGAATTACAAAGTTTGATGAGTCTAATCATCGTTTATCATGACAGCCTTGTAGTTTTCGGAGATATAAACCTAATAATACCCGAAATCCATCCCCAGTTTCCCCCTGAAAAACTCAATCTGATCTCGTCCACCTTGTGTAGGTTGTGTTGATATATCTCCACGGCGGCCAAAATCTCTAAAAGTAAGCATTTCTTAGCCCGGACTCGGCCCGATGAGAAGATTCTCGTGCTTGTGCTTTTTAGCCCCGAAGGAGTACTCCGAAAGTCTCATCGCATGGATATCAGTGCAGTGCAGATTCATCTACAAAATGCAATTTCGTTAATCGTCTCCTGACTATCTTCACGTAAAATGCTAGATGGTAACACTGCCACTACATGTATGCGCACAAATGATACTGAATGTTGCGCACTGGATGTTTCATCTGCCGCTCTGTAACCAAACTGCCGAAATACGGAACGAGACAAGATCTCGTGAGGGAAAATACAATTTTAACTTTGTGTTGATTCCATGGCGTTTCTCAAGGTTTTAAGACTGGTTTTAAAGTTTGGCCTAAGGCAAATTCTACGAGTGAAGGATCGGTAGTTCCGAATGCCGATATTTAACCGGTAAGGCGGGGTGAAAGAGCAAAAGAACAATTTGGAATTTTCTAAATGTACGCAAGCTTGAAGAAAGAGACCCTTGAGTGTGGACTGCATACCAATAATATCTTATCACCTGATCTTAATTGAATACGCTCCCCCCTTTTGCAAGTACATTGCTGGTCATAAGCGAGGATCGGAGAGATCGGAGATTGTTTGACTTGCTATCTCGAGGTTACACAAGGTTTGCTCGATCAAGGTGGCGACGTCAACATCAACGTCGATTGAAGACCTGTCAGATCTGGAAGCCAAACAGTTCCAGGAACAGATACAGAAAGTAAGGAATCTGAGACGGAATCTTAAGATGAATACAGAACCTTCGAGGTTATCAGGGGAGGATGAGTTGTACGTTGGAGGGTATGTACATTTACTTTCGAACCATTGCCCCGCGCACGTGATATTGTTTTGATTTTTCGACCTTTTCGCTCGAATGTTGCAGAGGATCCCTGATTATCATTTGCTGTTCTTTGAATGATATAAGAGAAAGATAGATCTAACATGAGACAGGATCGTCTCGTTGACTGAAAACTCTCTCCAAAAGAACAATATCACACATATTGTCAGTGTTCTGAAGTACGATTTCAAGAACTTCAATATCGATTGGAATAAGTACAAACACCTCCAGATCGAAGTGGATGATGTAGAGGACGAGAATTTGCTGGGTGAATTTGAGACGACGGGAGCTTGGATTGAAGAGGCTTTAAAGGGTAATGGGAGGATTGAGGGTGATGAGGGCGAGAAGAAGAAGAGTGCTGTGCTTGTTCATTGGTGAGTTAGGACACTTTATTTTGTTTGTCCTGAAAGTCGAAAGGCATTGCTATTATCATTGTAGTAGACATGGAAGCATGTTATTGAATTTCAAAAGGAGAAGTCAAGTGGTGTTTCTCTGCTCATAACTCCTTGTTCCTATCTTTGAATAATTTATATCAAACACTGACACCTATTAGCGCAATGGGTCGCTCTCGTTCCGTAACTATTTTAATCGCCTACCTCCTCCGCCAATATCCCTCACTTACTCCCCATACCGCGCTTGCACAAATTCAACAAACACGTCCTTTCGCTGAGCCCAATGATGGATTTGTGGCGCAGCTCCAGTTGTATCACGAAATGGGCTGCCCGAGAAACATAGATGATCAGCCTAAGTATCAAAGATGGCTGTATCAAAGAGAGGTTGAGTTGGCTGTGGCCACTGGAGGACGACCTGATTGGGTAAGATTTGAGGACGAAGAAGAGCAGGATAAACAGAAAGCAGACGGCAAAGAAAAGGAGATCAGATGTAGAATGTGTCGGTAAGCTTTCCCTTTTCTTTCTTCTTCACCTATTTGCATTTCCCTGTCATATCATTATCAATAAGCAGCGGAGAGACATAATCATCAAACTAACGATATCCTAGCCGCAACCTCGTCACGACCCCTTACCTGATACCTCACACACCCAGCCCAAAATCCACATCTTCTCCCACCTCCCTCGTTAATCCTCAGACAACACCCATTTCCTCCCTTGCTTCCACTCCTCACCACAACACCTGTACCCATCACTTCTTGCACCCTCTCTCCTGGATGCGCCCAGAACTCGAACTCGGAAACTTATCTGGGAGACTCGAATGTCCAAACCAAAAATGCAAAGCCCAAGTTGGAAAGTATGCTTGGCAGGGGATGCGATGTAGTTGTGGAGTATGGGTTTGCCCGGCTTTCAGTTTGTTAAAGGGAAGATGTGATGAGGTCACGATCGGAAAGAGGGTGGAAGGTGGGAGCGGAGGTATTAGGTTGCCTCCTGGCATGAGAGGAAGCGGAAGTACTTTGGAGAGGGAGAAGGGAAGTTTGTAGACTGGGGATGAGTATGGGTATGGTAATGATTGATGCTGCCGCGTGGGCGGGGTGACAAACCTTGTATGCATGCATGTATGTACATATGTATGAACGAACATAACCGCGGCACGTTACCGTACGGTACTAGACAGGAATTGTAAGATGTGATATAATAGGAAGTTGAGAAGACTAGATTGCAGGGCCATGGGTCTGGCTTCTTCCGCCCTATCATCTTGGTTGTATTACACACTATCCGCGAGATACATATACAATACACTACCACCACCTATATCAATGCCTGCATATGCATATAGCATACACCTATCTAGTTCGAAAAATCTTCATCCTGCACATGTGACATGCGAATTTGGAAACAAAAACCCAGAAGAAGAAAAAAACAAGTAGAAAAAGTTTAGGTAATTGGAATGAATCGGAACGTTCGGATTTCGAAATTTTCAGTGTCAAAAAATGTCAAAGTAGTATTTGCGGAACGACCGAGAGATGATGGATTGGATTGCCTGGCCCTGTTTGTGTAATACTGGGTTGTATTTGCGCGGATAACAGGCGCATGGAGCGGATGATGAAGGAATGGATTTCTGGTATGGGTGTAGGTGCAGGTGTGGGTAAAGAATCGTAGCGTAAGCGGAAAGACGGTTCAGAACAAATGGGTCTAGATGCTTTATCTGGTAGATTGTGAATCTGTGTAGGGGTCAATGGATTCTTTGTAAAGTGTATCATATGAAATAGGAAACTTTTGTCATGCTCTATATACTTCTGTCTAGATGTTTAAGAGAGATAAAGATAAAGACGTTGAGAGGGTACCCTTATCCACTGCTAACGTAGATGAAGCTTATTTCAGATGATTGAAAAAGCATTTGGTATGTCATATTATATCGTTATACATGATGTGGTACAGCCTCCTTCCCGAATTAATAGGCCCCTTCGTATGAATCAACTCGTCCAGGATTGGCCTCATTTACACCATTGACCCGATCTCCAGTAAGCCGCACGCTCTCTTTATTCATCCCACTTCCTTTATCGTTAAATACAGCGAAGGAATCCTAAACACACCGTAACGGCGTAGGATTATTGGCTCCACTCCTCACGTATACATAACGTTCTAACTTCAACCAAGTTGCCGGGACCGTTTATGCTTACATTTCATATAATCAGGCATCTACGCAGTAGTGAAGGAAGGAGTCTGGACGAATTGATGTTACGGATGACTCAGCTTGAGCGAGGCAGGATGTGATCGGATATGCCAGGCTCCGTAAGCGGAGTAGAGTGTGATATAGCAAACGGATGCAAAGGCGTACCTCATGCAGAGAAGAAAGAAAGGAACCGAGTGTGATTTGTGAGGTGTAATAGAATGCTCATATGCATGCAAGTCAGCTGTGAAAAATGATAGATTTACGGAAGGCTTTCTGTTCGCAGTGAACTTTCCGAAATGAACGTTTCACCGAGTAAATACATACATAAAATGTACGTACAATGACCAGCAGAGCAAAGTCGTGCGGTCTTAAGTCTGCAAGACATTGCTGCATCTATCCAATGATGCCATCGTTGTTGGAAAAGATGACCGGGGTAGCACTGCATCGTTGGATATGCGGGGTAAAGGATGCTGGCGGATGCTCACTCAGCCGTCTGACTACAGGACATGATCGATGAGCATAAGGATAGGATAAGCATTCAATTGGATCCGGATGGCATCTCAAAAGCCTTACGACTAGTGAAATCACGAGACTGATCAGTTTAGCAATGCAATATGGTAATCGACACTAGATGAGCTTCTGGATAAGAGAAGCGAAGTGACAACCAAGTGAGTAGCTGGAGAGTATTGCAAAGTGTGTACCGGGGTGAGTGGCTTCTCCCAAGGATTTTGAAGGCTGAAAATAAGCACTAACAATAAATTTTCAAGCAAGAATAGTGGATATGGAAAACAAATATTGCAGGGAAGCGAAAGAAGCTTAGAATGGCTTGAGATAAGCAGGGTTAGCTTCTTAACATGTAAGCACGTATGTACCTTCACGGCGTTCTGTACGAGGTATAGTACCGCTCTTTCACTCGGTTGCCTGGCAAGAAAGATACCGCGAGGTCTAGCCTGATGACTGCCGTGAGAAGTAGCCTGATGAAGCTTTATATACAGGATAGTAAGTACAAGGAGGACTGCCCCGGTGAATGCCAACCCATCAATACTCAACTCCAACTTAGATGCATTGACCACCTTCCCAACGGGTCGATCATATGCAGTCAGCAGAAGGACCTCATGAACATACGATGCTGCAACTCTCATTAGTAGTAAATTATATGACGTGTACGAAGCGGGCATTACCATTTCAAGTGACTCCATCAAACTCGCGTGTTACATTCCCCGGCGAGAATATCAAGAATGAGTAAAGTTTGCGCGCGGGTGAATGTCTAACTAATAAGACGCTTCCTTGACTCGCGAATGTAAGAACGAATGTTCTTGGCAAGTACGGTCCGGATCTCCTGTTTTTGAGTGACTTTGCAAAATCACCACCATCACAAGAAACAATGATAAATCCACGATGACTCTGTTGGAATCTCTCCCACTTAAGTAGGAGCGTTGGTCATTTGAGATGATTATCCCAGCTCAAGGTAAGCCTTTAGGGACTTGAGGAAATAAATTCGGATTTTGGAGACGTTCACGATTTCGTTTCACAACTTCGGCCTGCCTCTTTTTATCCAGTCTCTGTTGATAGAACGCCTTTTTAAGAGAAAAGACTCTGGGCTCTTCATCTGCTGTTGGACTTGGTGCTGGTGATACAGCAGTGTCCGACTTCTCCTAAAGATACAAGTGAAATATTAGTAGGCATAAGATTGAGAATGACCAAGCGTTATGCATACCTTCTCATCAGTCTTCTCGTCTTTTTTCCCTTCATCCTTTTTATCTTCACTATCTTTTTCCTTCTCGTCTTTCTTCGAAGTTTCTTTCTCCTTCTTTTTCTTCTGCTTATCTTCGAACTCCTGCTTCACACGTGCGATCTCGTCGTCCATCTCTTTCTTTCTCTTAGCAGCAATAGCAGCTTCATCTATAATGGGTGTAGCAAATCCTTTATCCTTTAAATGGGATGGGCATACATAAAAGAAGTCCTAATAAGAATTGTTAAGCGATCACTTCAAAATAGAGGATGGCAATATCCACCTTGTTTTCCGGAGTTATCAGAACACTTGCACTAGGTTTATAGCAAATCTCACAAGGCTTAGAAGCCGTGTCGGCCACCTTACGATGATTCCAAATGTTGGGAAACGAAGCCATATTCAAAATCAATATTTCAATCAATGCCTTTGTGAATTTGTGCTCTTTCAACACTCTTCCAAAGATCAACTTCTCGGGTATTGGAGGAGTACTCGGTAGATACGTGGTAGAATCAAAGCGGTGGAGAGTTGAGATTTGGATTTGATATGAAGCAGCAATTGATGAGTTGTCGTTTACCGTAGTTCTCACAAGGCGGGCGCTAGCAAGGATTAACGTAGCACCGACCTCCGATGCAATCAGGAACCACCCCTCAATAAATTTTTGGCTATCGCAATACTATTATCAATAGTTTCTTAGCATTCCCGTCTATATTTGATTTTATGTCAAGCAACCAATACTCACAGCGACGATAAAGTCTTGTATTACATTCACTTATATTTTTGTGATCAATTCATTCAGTTTTATACAATTATGGCCTCAGAACAAGTTAGAGCTCCAGGTAGCAAACCTGGAGAGAATATGTTGTGGGGTGGTCGATTTACTGGTTTGTTTGACTCATATTTCTTTGACTGAGCTCAATTTCTCACTGACATATCAATAGGTGGTCTTGATCCTCTCATGGTCTCTTATAACGAATCAATCTACTACGATCGTGCATTCCATACTCAGGACATTCGGGGTAGTATTGCTTGGGCTCGTGCAAACCACAAGAATGGCATCTTGACTGAAGCCGAATTCGCAGCAATTGAGTCCGGATTGAAGCAAGTCGAGGAAGAATGGGTCGCTGGCACATTCAAAATCATTCCTGGTGTGGACGAGGATATTCATACTGCAAATGAGAGAAGACTGGGCGAAATTATTGGCAAAGAGATTGGAGGGAAATTACACACTGGAAGAAGTCGAAATGAGCAAGTTGCAACAGATATGCGATTGTGGCTTAGAGATGAGCTCAAAAAGATCGAGAACTTCTTAGTCGATTACTTGAAGGTTGTGGCTGCCAGATCAGAGAACGAGATTGAACATATCATGCCAGGATATACTCACTTGCAACGTGCTCAACCTATCAGATGGAGTCACTGGATGTTGTCATACGGTTTGGCTTTTGCAACTGACCTCCAAAGATTGCGGGAAGTTATCAAGCGAGTCAATCGATCGCCATTAGGATGTGGTGCTTTGGCTGGTAATCCTTTCAATATCGATCGTGAGGCAATGGCCGAGGAGCTTGGTTTCGAAGGTCTTTTGTGGAACTCTATGTCCGCAGTTGGCGACCGTGATTTTGTCGTTGAGACAATGCAATGGGGTGCCACTCTCATGTCACATTTATCAAGATGGGCTGAGGATCTTATCATCTATGGTACCGGTGAATTTAGCTTCGTTCGTCTGGCTGATGCCTACTCCACTGGGGTACGTCCTATCTTCCAAGACCTATATAGACTCTTGAACTAACATCTATAGTCATCTCTGATGCCCCAAAAGAAGAACAGTGACAGTTTGGAATTATTGAGGGGTAAATCCGGCAGAGCGTTCGGTCAAATGGCAGGTTTGATGATGACAATCAAGGTACTTCTCCACTGTCATTTGGCAATATGACAACATACTGACCGATCATATTAGGGTCTTCCAAGTACTTACAACAAGGATCTCCAAGAGAGTGTGGAGCCAATGTTGGATCACATCAAGACAGTTGGAGACAGTATCCAGATCGCAACCGGCGTTCTCAGCACATTGACTATCAATCCAGAGAAGATGAAGGCTTCGCTAGACCCATTCATGCTCGTAAGTCAATTCAAGAATATAGCTCGATGAAATGCTCTCGATCCTAGCGCATGTGACTGTGCTCTCGCTAATCAGGGGGATCATTTTTAGGCCACCGACTTAGCGGATTATTTAGTACGAGCAGGTGTACCATTCCGAGAGACTGTAAGTAGCCTTTCATTTTTCTAAGGTATGATCAAACAAGTTCTAATATTGAAAATAGCACCACATCTCTGGACAAGTCGTCGCATATTCTGAGAAGACTAAGATTCCAATGGACCAATTGACATATGATCAACTAAAGAGCATTGATAGCCGTTTCAAGGAGGATGTTTCTGAATGTTTTGACTATGAGAAGAGTGTAGAAGCACGCCAAGCGGCCGGCGGAACCAGCAAGTCAAGCGTTGAGGAGCAAATCAAGGTGCTGAAAAGCATTCTTGGTTAAAGGTAAAAGGTCGAAATATTGAAATGTTATAAATCGAGCTGTTCAGAATGTTTTGCGCCATACAATCATGTAGTGCATTGTTAGTGTCAATGCTAAAATTGTGGGTTGCAATTCTTTTGTAATAGGAACCCCATACAGATAAAAGTTAACGAGAGTAATTGATACCATGAATTCATAGAATTCACGAAATACAATGTTCAACCATTGCCATGTCTAGATCTGTTGTCATTGTCATTGCTATTACTGTTGTAGTTTCTCTCTGTTGTTATTGTTCATTTTTTCCAAATCATGATGGCCATGTATTGTCTCTATTATGAAAGCTTTTAAAACGAATAAAGATTGCTGTTTCTCTCTTATTTGTCCCTTGAGGGAAAAAGAAGGCCAGAAACTACTTTTGGGCTTATTTACAATGATCCGAGGTCTCTGAAGTAGAAACCTATACTTTACGTGGTAGAATATTCTTTGACTAACAGTAATCTTTTGTGTAACAGAGGACTCAATGATTGTCCATTAAGCAGTTAAGTTCCTCGGAAACATGAGGTAAAAGAGGTTACGATGCATCTTTGACAAAGTAGAAAGAGGACATAGCTTGCCGTAAATTCTACATTATGACACAGTCTAGTGATACTGACGCGTATCCATCTATTGCTTCCATCCTGTTTCATAAAATACTGAAGTGTGCTCTCTTCAATCTATAAATTCTATGTTTCTGACAACACTCGGCCTTAACCTTCTGTCATTAACTATCAAGTTCTCAAACTGATCACAAGCATAAAAATTATCCCCACTCTCCTCAATTTCCTATCATTCTCATTCCATTCTTCATAAATCACTGGCTTCCGTTTCTTTCCTCACATCACTTGGCTTCCTGAATACATAAATCTACATACGATTCTTTAGAAATATTCAGAAATTCAAAAACTTGAACACACAAAAAGAACCTTGAGAGTGTTTCGAATATCTGAAGGAAAGAAAGCTTGGTTAATGTCCTCAAGCCTAGAGAAAGGGCTGATGAAGGGAGGAGGTGACAGGAGGGGGGAGAGAAAGTGCGGAGATGTGTACACAAACTTGGGTTGGGAAATTCAACAATTGTACTTTGAGGTTACTTTTAGGTAAGTTCTATTACTAGTAAAGGCAAATCCTACAAATTCACCCCCTTATGCATTTCTCAATAGATGGAATTTTGAAAACTGCTTTAGTATTTCTACATCAAGACTTCACCAGTGACTCCTCTTAAGATTTGTCTTTAGTTGCCTTGCATCAAAGCCAATAGAAACGCTTTATCAAGAATTGGTTCGTTTATTACCAAGAAAACTTTATAGCTTTAAAACTTTTCATGTAACATCCTTCTACTCACTTTGTACTCTAATTTTCAAAATCCGAGAAGATAAACTTAGCAAAATCTACCTTCGAGTATTGAGTATGCAACAGTGAATTCAATACAGCGATTTCAATCAAAGGGCTAGTGAACGACCCGAAGAAACACCGTCTATTAGTGTTTGAGAGTGTTCATCTTTCGCAATTTATCAGGTTTTTTCTCTACAATTTAGCAAATTCTCACCCACTCTTCGAGCTTGTTTGACAACATAATTCATGACTCTTTCAACCGTTCTATAATTGTTTCAGTTACCTGAGTTTTTATTGCCTTTCTTCTCTGGCCCATTTGCAGATAGCTCATCTTTTTACACGGCGCTCTCAATTGTCACTTATTGCATAACTCCTGCTCACTAATTTGAAAGCCTTCCCTTCAAAGATAATAATTTACCTCCACTGAAGACTCGAGTCCAACTTATAATCAAATATCGGTCTCGCTGCTTGCTGCTAACTAATTGCCATCTGCCAGCTTCACCATGGATTATTATGAGGAAGAAAAAGCTATTCCAGCAGATGATACGAAAATTAGAAGCGAAATCTGGAGAAAGGTGCATGAATCTTTCTCAATACAATCCCATGCGACCTTGTCCATCAGGGAGGCGTATTGGGTGGATCACTACTGTCGAATGTTTCCTCCGGAGCCACACAATATGGCTAAGGATACTGAAGTCGTCCAAACTACTATAGCAGAGAAGGCTTCTGAAGCTGCGGATTCTGGCCAGACTCTTTTCTTGACTCCACGCGAAGTCGAAGCCTGGAAATACACATATTTTCGTGATACGATGAACCTAAAAGCACACTCCAGACTACCCATGGACGACATACTCTCGTGGTTCTTTCTCTTTGAGAGAACATATTTGGACGGCACTCATTGCTTGGATTATCAGCGGGATCTATTTAAAGACTACAGCGAGAATATAGGCATAAATTTGTCAGCAGAACTTTCGATCGCTTCAAAACCCTGCTTTGTTGGTCCAGGAGGAAGAGAAGAGCTTGCGAAAGAGTGGTATCTATGTGCAGTTTCAAGTTTTGAAAAGCTCAATGATGCAAAGCTTTGGCAAGTTGATGTCACTTTGAGTATCAGGGAAGCACGTGTTCATAATGTTCGAGGGACATTATTACCGTTTTCCAAAGAGGGCGAGGCGACATTACCGAGAAACGCAACCAGAAAACAATATATGGAGATGGCTACATTTGAGCCTGAAAATATTCTCCCTCAATACCTGCTGCATCGCCTAACCCTAGCCGTGAAGAATAACGCCGATATTACATTTACGAGCGACGAGGCTGCAACACTCCTCATGATTTCGAAAAACACCCCGATCCCCAAATCAGACCCGTCGATCGAATTTCCTGCAAAAGCTGTCGAGTATCATGAAGGCAATAACGAGACAGTTCCACCAGAATGGGTAAAAAGGGCCATTGAAGCACAAGTAAAGTCAGGACAGGAAGAGCCCAAGAGATTTGAGAACGGGTATCCTCTAACGACAAAGACCCCAGAACAGAGGAAACAATGGCGCCAGGAGGAGAAAGACAGATTGATATCATTAGGTCATACTGAGTTGGCCTGCGTTAGAAAGATTCCCAAGGAGAAGGTGTTAAAAAGCAAAGTTACCATCAAGGACATCAGAGCTGTCATTGAAACAAACGCTGAAGAGTCTTCTGAAGGAGATGAAAGGTCAGAAGAGGCTGAAGATAGAGCCAGGGACGAATTGATATCCTCATTAGGCAAGAGACTCGCCGCTAAAGAACGACAAATAGCTGAAAAGGAGACCGAGATGAAGCATCTATATGTTGCTCATGACAATCGAGAGCAAGCACTCAAGACTGAGAACAGCAAGCTAGAATCTGCATTGGCAACGACGAAAGAGAAACTCGACAAAGCACTGAAAGAACCAGACAAGGTCCGAAGTGAATGGTCTGCCAAGATACAGCGTCTACACGAAAAGATATCCAAGCTACAGCAGGAATTAAAGGCCGAACAAGATGCGCACAACATTACCAAACTCGATAGTGCGGAAACAACCAACAAACTTTCTCGACATAAGACAGCACATGAGCGCTTTGTTGAAAAGGCAGCTTATCTCAAGAAAGAACGAGATGAAGCACGACAAGAACGAGACATACTACGCGCTTCTCGTGTCAGCCAGGCTCAAATCGACGATACAAAGGCTAGTGAAATTGCTCGTGCGGTTGAAGAATCTGCGAAGCCCCTGAAGGCTACGATTGCCACTCTGGAAACAACCATCGCTAAGCTCAAAGACGAAGCAAGGATGAAAAAGAGCCAAGAAGGCGTGGCCGCAATTCAAGAGGTCAAAGAGTTTGATCTTCTTAAATTAAAATATAGGGGATTGAACGAAGCTATAATCAAGGAACGCAATGGTCGAGCACAGGATGCAGTATCTCGGAAAAATGCTGAGATTGACCTTCAACGACAATTGCTGGAACAGCAACTTGTGTCTGCCAATCTGCGATCTCAGGTCATGAAACAGTCGAATGGGGATAAGGCTCTACTGGATCAACTCGCTCTACTGCAAGGGAGGAACAAGTGGTTGGAGCAGGAGAATTTGCAGTTCAGAAGTGTGCAGAGTATGATGCAGGGGATTGGTAGATCTTAGACTCTGCGTTTTGTATAATTGTGGTCTTGATTCATTGGTTTCACAGGGCTTGGATGAACGGCATGTAAGTATTACTCATAGTTGGTAGCCATCTCGTACTATCCTTGTTTCTGAGGTGTGTTCGGGATCTGTGGTTTAGGATTTGTATTCATAGGGCGCGTTAGATACCCATCAATCTTTTCACGGGAGAATTAAACACATGTAATTGATAAGTTAAATTGCAAAAATGTATGTGCACTGATTTGAGTATCTTACTTGTGCTGGATGTTTACGAACAGAATGGTGAAGACTGATATGATATACATTGTTAATTTTTGGAAAACTAATATGACGGTATCATGATTTGCCGCTAGTCAATTATCAAATCTATCGTAGTCTTTTCAAATTATTGTCCAGTTGGTGCTGGCAAGTGCCATTTTTGGTTTGTGGGTTCGGCATCGAAGTACTTCTAGGGATAGGATTGCGTCATGTAGACCTCGCTTGCAATGTGCTTTGATCTAGCTTCTTGCCTGACCACTACCACTTTTAGTCTTTTCCCACACTTCTCTACAAAATCCAACGAGGTGATAAATATACAGGCGTGATTGTAATAGCGCTTCAAATGTATTTACTAGCTGCAAGGATATCATCTACAAATGCACTCGCTAACTTTATGTTCGCCCTTTCTTCATGATTCCACGAACCCCATTCATATTAACTAATCGTCTCTAATTCAAGCGCTCAAATGCTTCTCAGTCTTCTCTGGTCCTCCACCTACACCAGTCAAAATTACTCTGCTAACGCCATCCTTGAGAACCTTCTGCGCTCTCTCATCAATATGTTCTGCACTCTTGCTCTCGACACCCTTTCCATTCCATCCGTCCACACCTCCAAGGACACTCTTCAACGCACCAGCTACTAATCCAAGGTTCTCCTCCTCGAAATAAATAACAGCGTTTGGACCAGCATCAAAAGTATATGCCGCAACCGTCTTTCCAGCGGCATTATTAATATCCTCTACAGCTCTGATTGCTGCTCTACTAACATCATTCAAGTAGAAAATGGGTGGGAAAGTGTCCAAACATGTTGCATGGAAACTATTACTATCCATCATAGTAACCTTTGCGAATCCCTCAAAATCTTTCTCCTTGATTGCCCGCTCCATTTCCTTCATGTGTTCTGGAACCACATTCTCTGCTCTCTGTTTGAAAAGTTTCGATGTCGCGACTGTAATTTGCATACCAGAGGTACTGGAAACTCCCTTCTTCTCCGCAGAAACGACGAGAATAAGAGCGCGCATGTTAGGCCAGTGAGAAGCAGGTGCTACTTCCACAGCAACGGAATCAGATCCATCTTCCTTTTGACCCATCTCCCAAGCCACATAACCTCCAAACAAAGAACGACAAGCAGAGCCACTTCCCTGTCTTGCAATTCTCGAGAGTTCGGTAGGATTAGATTGCAATTCATACAAGTTGGCGATAGCTCTAACGAGAGCTGCGAAACCAGCAGCGGATGAAGCGAGACCTGCAGCTGTGGGGAAGTTGTTCTCCGAGATGATCCTCAAGGGGTAAGAGGAGAGCTTTGGGAGCGAGGAATCGGAATCTTCGAGTGCGGAACGTAGAGAGCGAAGCTCGCGGAAACAGGCTTGAGTGCGGGCGTTGGAGATATCTTGGGGAGAGCCATTGAGGAGAAGAGAATCTTCGGTGAAGGTGGGGGAGCAGGAAGCGGTGGTATGAGTGCGGAGATCATTTTGAGAGAGGGTTACAGAGATGGAGGAGTTGGTTGGGAGGTTTAGTTTTGCATCGCGTTTTCCCCAGTATCTGGTTGGTGAGAGAATATGTTAGTGCAGGTTTCTTAGTGTGGACAATGTAAGAAGTACAATGGAAGTGAGAGGGGTAGCTTTACTTACTTGACTACTGCGATATTAACCGGAGCCGTTGTACTGGCTTGATAAATCTTTGTGTCTGACATTCTGAAGGTATTTCGAATCAAATGTGAAGAGTAAGAATTTGCTTTTTATTTTCTCGAAAGAATACACAAGAAGTATTTATTTTTAATATTTCAATAGTTCCCTTCCGAGGGAATTAAAAGAGATCTCCTATTGACAACAAACCCCAGTCCCTTCACTTGATAGCAAAATGTCAAAGGCGGTCAACAACTACCAATCGGGGAAAGTATAATCCGCTAGTAAGGTACAAGGATTAACCAATCAGCAGAGCAAATTCAAGCTGGGGTTAAGATCAGCGGATAAGGCAAAATAATTATTTTAATGCTTCGACCAATTCAATTTATTTGTATTAACAATCACCCCTCACTCACTTAAGAAAAGTATATCTTCATAATCTACTCAACCACCAAAGATGTCTAAAGACGAATCAACTCAAGGCATAGAGGCCTGTCCAGTCGATCATGCTACACGTTCTGCATGGCTAAAGAACAATTCCACGAAACCACCTTTCCCAGGCGCAACCCCTCCATCAAAACCAGGTCCAAGTTGTGATTCTTCAACCGTTGATCAAACTACTCCTCCTACACATACACCTTCAAGTTTTTTCTCCCGATTGTTCTTCTGGGATAACTCATCACCTACACCCTCTCAACCACCATCAACTCCCAATTCCGCAACTTCTCCACCCCGCCTGGGACTCGACCGTGAAATCTCCACGATTCCTCGCGCATCTCCTACTCCAAATGATACTCCCTCGTCCTCATCTCCTTCCACCTCTCATCCCGCGAACTCCGAATCCGAATCTGGTGTTTCTGCATCCGGAAATTGGATCTATCCTAGTGAAAAAATGTTCTTCGAAGCCATGAAACGCAAAGGTCATCAATCGGATGCTGCAGATATGAAAACGATTGTGCCGATTCATAATGCTGTGAATGAAAGGGCATGGAAAGAAATTAGAGAGTGGGAGGCGGGATGGGGAAGCGAAAAGTATGTCCTTCTTTGATAAGTTTTGTGGTAAGATGTGGACTAATAAATTTCATAGATGTGGTGGACCTCGTCTTCATTCTTTCCTTGGACTTTCGCAAACCCTTTCGCCTAAAGCTCGATTCAACACACTTCTTGGATATACCGCTCCCTTTGACCGTCACGATTGGGTTGTTGATCGATGCGGCAAGAGAGTTGATTACATCATAGACTTTTACGCAGGCAAAGCTTCACCTGATGGAAGTGGAAAACTGAATTTCTTCTTGGACGTTCGACCAAAGTTGAATACCTTAGAAGGATGGAAGATGAGAGCTTGGAAGGTATTTAACTAGAGCTCTACGTTGGGAGGATGAGGAAATGGGGACGTTGAGAGTGTAATGAAAACTCGGCATCATGCGCCACGGTCACAGCTTGCAGTAAGTGGAGATGGACGGACATGACAACTTTCATGAGACCTATCCTACGTCTGGGACAAGGTCCGATTCAAGTTCGATATAATTTCAGACGGGACACAAACCAGGATGTATATTCTGCCATGGCTTCAGGACACAGGAGATATGCGCCCAAAATCATCGGATGAATGTATATCATCTGAAGCTTTTCGAATGCCTATTTCTTCCACTTGAGCCATCCTAGAGACTTTGGTATCGAAAGCTGAGATGGAGAGGAGAGGATGTACGATTAACGAATTGAGAGGGATAAAATGGAAAGCTAGGCATTGGATTGTATATTTTAGGTGTTGCGGTGTTTGTATACCGATGTACTCTTTGAGTTTGACTTCAAAGGACATACTCTCTGCTCCGGTTGAGCTGTACAATATATATGTATGTACAGTCTAATAAATCTTTACCAAATATATCAGGAAGATAAAACCTTGTCATTTAAAATGGGAGTCCACATTCAATGCACAGGGTACGATTGTTTTCGAATACCCATCCAATATACAAAGTCTATCAAACTCGCATTTGACAATCCCGTCCTTTCTCTCCTATCTTGTGTCCATATTCAAAGGGAGAATCTACTCCATCTAGTCTTTCTTTTTGGCATGGCTTGAAATCGATTGAACGAAGAATGAATGAATGAAGGGCACAAAATGAGAATGAGAATGATATCTCCAAGAGAGACGCTGCAATTACCTATGTTTAACATGCAAAACTTAAATATTGATGGGATGGGTGAAGTGAAATTCCCAAGCTTCAAAGTCTACTTCCATCTAGCACAAAGGCACTTTTCATTAGAATTCATATTCCAAACTCCAGAATAACACTCAAAATTTTTATTGTTCAACCTGTCGGTTCACCATTTACCATTCCCACTTCCTACTCTCCCCTCTCCCCTCTACTCTCCACTCGAAACAACCAATCGCGTTCCCGCTCTCACCTCAATTGCCGGCGTATTCAAATCCCATCCTTTCCTCTCCAACTGCTCATAGAACTCCATTTCCGCTCTCCATTTCTCTGATTCCTCTAGCGAGTCGCGCATCCAGCTCAGAACATTTTGATTGTCCATCCTCTTAGTTTCAGATTCCCGGATCTTCTCCTCCCTAGAAGTAGCAGCGAAAATCGCATGAAACCACGCGTCCAATTGAACTTTCGGTGCGGTTCCTTCTTTCAGAACAACGAGGAATGTATTGCGAGAATGGGAATACCACATTATGTAACCCTGATTTTTGTAGATGGATAGTAGAGATGTGAGGATTGAATTAGGTTCTGCATAAGTTCCTGTAGTGGTGAGTGTAGAAATTGACGAGAGGAGTTCTTGGAGACTTACGCCGACTTTGCAGTAGGCGAGGATTGTGCCTTGGATGTTGCGAAGTGCGCCGTCGCGCTCGAATATGCGTTCTTGGAGTGATATTTCTCTAGGGGAAGGGAGGACAGTTTTGTTCTTCGCGTGGCCTGGATTGGAGAGGGAAGATGAGATGACGAGATTTGCTCGTTGTCTGTTGAGGGTGCGCATGGTGACTGATCTGACGGCCATATAATTCGCCCCAAGATGAATGGAAAGGAGAGAGAGCAATGCAATCCACGTAGCTACTTGAGAGGAAATCTTAGACACCACAAACGTTCCAACGAGCATACCCAGGAGGGATATGAGAGTTTCCTGACTTGCATCTTTCTATCTTACTGTTAGTCCCATTCCATCCATTATCTATCTATCACAAGGAGCAAGAAAACCCACCGCATTCAACTCCGCCAAATTTCCCATCTTCGCAAAATGCGCACTCAAACTCGCCTTGCTACTTCCCGCCGCAACCCCACAAAGTGATTTACACACACTACTCGCACTGAGTAAAAACACGCGAGGGATTTTGGGAAAAGCAGGCGAGATGCAATCCAGAATCATAGCAGCGTCATTGAAGATATCAGCCATGAGACGATATTTTTTGCACTCGGGTTCGAGAGCGCTGCCGAGGCGGTGCGCGAATAGAATGGTGGAGATACGTCCTGCGGATTCTTGGAGGATGGAGAGGAGAACGGCGTGGGTTGCTGAGGCGGTGGAGTCGCCTACGCCGAGACCTAGGATAGGTTAGATTTGAAGTATTGTTGAGATGAAGGCTTGTGGAAATGTCAAAATAGGGAGTTGTGACAACAATCCACGATAACTCATAACAACAAGTTCAAAATCAAACTTATTCCTCAGACGCTCAGAACAAAAGAAATCCCCTCAGTCCCCAACCTCAAAACAAAAGAACCCTTCACCACATTCATACCTTGCAGCACAGCTCTACTAGCCAACAACCCCGCAATCGTACTAGCAAAAGCCTGAATAGAATCCTTCTCTCATCAGCATTTCCTCCTTCTATTCTCCCTCAGCCAAGGCGTCTTACATAAAATTGATACCTATAATACAATCCATTAGCCACCCCAATCGCCAAATTCCTCACACCATTTCAATTAAGAAAACAAGGCAGGAAAGATCCCCAAAGAAAGAGAAAACCCACGCAGTATAATCCTCGGTAACACTATCCGGATATCCCACCGGCATGAATGCCCCTACCAAGCTCATAACCCATGTCGATGGACCTTTTGGTATCTATTTCAAAGTTTCAGTATTCATCAATTTAATAGATCCTCTCATCTATCGAGAGATACGAAATTTATATAGATAGAGAGGAAGAAACAACACATACGTCGACATCGATCCGGTCAGATTTCGTGCCAGAAGTATCAGTAGTATGAGAGCGAATGTATGTAGCGATGAGTTTGCCGGATTGGTTTATCTCTTTGATTTCTTCTGATCCTGACATGGTATCCGGGGTCAGATGATATGATTGATTAAGCGGGACTGTTTCTAAGGGGAGGAGGCAAAGTGCTGTTTTGAATGTAAGTCTCAATTGTTTGTAGACACATGGGTAATGTATGAGAATGACGCGATGTAATGGGTAGGAATCATTCTTAGCGAGTGGTGGTCATTCGAACTCAGAAAAGGATATTTGTATGTGTTTCAGGAATTAGGTCGCCATTTGATGTCATGAATGTGCATCATCTAAGAGGAAACCAGCCCAAGATGGAGAAAATCAACTCGAAGTTGTGGTTAAGTAGACACCTAGTTTAGAATCATGATAATTTTTGCACGTGATCAACATATCTTAGTTTAATGTTTGGTTTAATATTTGTTATATTCTTGCTTTCTTCAACTCATCTCATGACGATTCAGAGAGCCACCCTCAAAACGAACTTCCCAGAAACCCATACTCCAGAGTAAAGATCAAGATCAGAATTATCCCAATAGGAAAGATGATACATGCTCCGACTCCCATAAAAGCAACTTTTCCATGCCACTGATCCCAACTACAGTCCTTTTGTGCATCCCAAACTTTCAAACAGTGACGTAGAGATTATTTCACTCTGTCCTGAAAGATAACTTATTGATATTCATCCATCTTATCACAGAATCTTCATGAAATCCGTCGTTTTCGTGGGTATATCCTTCCTCGATCCATCACTTTTCCGTAGCCTGCCGTAAATGTATAAATAATTTTCTTCTTCCTTTTTAAAGTTTCAAATCTAGCAAACAACTGTAGCACCACCCGTCTCAATGGCATCAATCTCGGCAAGATCAATTGGAGTACGTCGGAAACGTGCAGGGAGTTCACTGCGATCGAAATATTCTCCCTTGGTTGGAGCAACGGAGCCTAAAGCTCTACCGGAGAGAGAACCGATTGTACCGTCACTTCTAGCGCTGCGACCAAGCGGACCATGTTGTTGAGCATTTTGTCTGTAGGAAGAGAAGGAAGAGGAGGAAGACTTTTGAGCCTCAGCGAATCCTGCTGGAAGTTCGTGGGTTGGGGAAGCTGGATGTGGTCGTGCTGAGTGATTAACCGAAGCTATTTCCACTGTCAGAATGAAATATAGAGCAGATTAAGAATGATGATACATACAAGGAATTGATCTCTTGCCCATGAACCTGATCATTGGGGTACGCTCAGCGTGAGCAGCAGCAGCAGAGGCTTGACGGAGAACCTTGGTCGCAAACATCTTGATGGTTGGGAAAGATTGAAAAAGTAATCACAAAGAGAACTTGTAAATGCTGAGAAGATGTGCGACCTTAAGAAGGAAATCAGGATCGTCGTCTGCCTCTGTGTTTGACTTGCTGGAGATTGAGTTGTCAAGTTGTCAAAAGAAAAAGAGTTCGGGAAATGGAAAGCTTTAGTCTTGGGGATAGTGTACTGGTAGCGTGTGGTAAGTGGGACGAGAATTCGGGAATCGGATGGATGAGTGGATGGGGGGAAATAGATAGGCGTCCGCTAGTAACCAGATATGGTAATGGTGACAGTTGATTTAAAAGAAAATATGGTAAATAGGTGTGAAGCTGTGGATATATGTATATAGGTATATATGATATCTCTTTCAATAACCTTTTCAAGAGGAGGAAACTGCAACAGACACAGAAGAGTAGAAATTGCAACCGTCTTTAATAGAATGCCACAGGAGAAAAAAAGGTCTATGTTGGTGCGGGGTTAGCCATTGATAAAGGCCACTTCCGATGGAGCATTTATTTCTAATTCCTCAGACGATATCAAATTATCAATCATCTGTTTTTTCCTTATCGCACAACCATTTCTGCGAGTTCATTGGCTGACAGTGGTTGCAGACACATGCTAGTTAATGGCGTGATGTATAAAAGTATCTACTAGGTAATGTCAAGGATGCGATGCATGTACAAAGTATGGAAATAGTGTCAGATCATTTCTATCCCCAGATTCCTTGCAACATTATGTATGAAAGAGGCTTCACTTTGCAGGAAGGGCGTGTGGTATGTGGACAGTAGGGTAGTAGTATGTGGACAGTAGGGTAGTAGTATGGTAGTAGTAGAGTAGTAGTAGAGTAGTAGTATGGTAGTAGTAGAGTAGTAGTAGAGTAGTAGTAGAGTAGTAGTAGAGTAGTAGTAGAGTAGTAGTAGAGTAGTAGTAGAGTAGTAGTAGAGTAGTA